>PVJH01023402.1:0-34858 GCA_004026705.1 Nesogale talazaci | reverse complement strand
CTCATAGGAGCAAAGGCTGGGCCTCCTACTCCCACCACCAGAGCAGTGATGCCTAAAAAATAAAATAAAATAAAATAAAATAAAATAATGCCACAATTCAGAGATAGGAAGGGTCCCCACAGCTCATTATTTTGGGCGGCATTCAGTCCCATGGTCGCACAAACACAGGGTCGGCACCTGAGGACAAGTGCCTCTTTACCTTGGACACTCTAGGTATTTTGCTTGCCTCATCCTAGTCCTGACTCAGGTAGAATCAAGGAGATGTACTCTAAAGGCACTGGGAGTTTAGTCCAGGACAAGAAGATGTACATATGTAGTTATGTGTGTGTGTGTGTGTGTGTGTGTAGTTTAAAATGTCTTAATGCTAGCAATGTTTGTTAGGAACCTAGGGGTTATAGTGGTCAAACACTGGGTTACTAACCAGAAGGTCAACAGTTTGAAACCACCAGCTGCTTAGTGGGGAGCAGCAAAGTCTAAATAATTCACTTAGAATAACATAGTTCTTCTGTCTGCAGAGCGTGTGTAAATGTCTAGAAGCATTGACTGATCTTGTCAACCATCCTGCACATGTGTGAATATATTTTTATGTCATGCAAGATACTTCAAACTATGAACTCCATGAAAGGCATCCAACTTGTAAACTAGTGAGTGTGATGACATTTTTAATAGAATTATTAACAAAATATTTTTCAAAAAAAAAGGAGGGGGAAAGAATAGCTTACACCAAGGGCCCATGAAGAAGATATTTGGAAATGAATATGGCAGTATGTGTACAAATATGCTTGATACAAATGATGTATTGAATGTTATGATAGCTGTAAGAGTGTCCAATAAAATCATTGGGGGGGGGGGAAGGTTTAGCCCTCGAGGCACAGTGGGTCAATAATCCCTTAGGCTGATGGGATAGATGCAATTCAAAAACCACAGTGAAGTTCCACTGAATTCTCAGTGTGGCTTGGGCTGTTAACCACAAGATCAACCGATCAAAATGACTCGCTACTGGTACAAAGAGGAAGTGGTCTGTTCTCATAAATATGCATAGTTTTGGATCTCCACAAAGGCAGGTCTGCTCTGTCTTATACAATCCCTGTGAGTTAAAATTGATTTGATGCTGAGTGAGTGAGTGGGTGAATGAATGAGTGAGTGGATATTACCTGAAAACTACAGATTGATGTATTTCAAATTAATATCTTTTGGATTTATGCTGCTACTAAGGCTAGTTTTAGCACTTTTGCAGCCTCTTGCCTCCTTAAAAACACAAATGTTAATGTTTCCTAAATAAATTAATGGAGTGGAGAAAACGATGAGATCATCTATGAGTTAACAAATGAAAAGTTTAGCCACTTGACATAGTTTGCCTCCCACGGTTATATGGTAAACTGTCAATGTGCGCCGTTTAAAATGTCAAATGAGTTTGCAAGTTAATAAGATTCTTAAAATAGTCCAATACCCATAAACCATGACATAATTAATCCTTCCCTATCAATGTACCCATTAAATTAAGTTCCGACACAATACACAGTACACAGAATATTTAACAAGTGAGACTGCAGGGCTGATGGTTGATTCTTTAAGGAAGTAACCATCTTCTGACCCCCAGTCTTATTAAAATTCCAGTTATTAATCCTATCTTATTGCCCTTTTGTTTCCATAACATTTTCATCAAGGATTAGGGAGATACTGTCAGGCTGGAGAAGCTTACATTTTCTGCTGTGATTCTGAACAGCTGCCATTTGTGTTTGGACAGCCCTTCATTCATATTCTTTGCTTCACTCCACAGTCCCCACAGCAAAAGCATACAAGTTCCCTCCGTTTTACCAACCCCCTTAGGGAAATTAATGCAACAATCTATCCCCGTTAGTTAGTTATTTATATCCACCAATACAGTGCTTTGTAAGGCCCCAAACTGATCCGTTCCTATGACCACCTCCACAATTTCTCATCATGCTGGAGACTCAAAGGCTTTTGTCCCTAAAATGAATACTGCAAATATCTAATCCTTACTTTCTCTGTTGTTGCCTTCACGTTCAGAAAAAGATATAACTGCAACATAAATGTAATAGCATCTGCAGATTTCAAATGGGTTTTAACTTCATATTGTAGTTTTCTCCTCGTTTAACCACAAAAAAAAAGTGCATTCAAAGATAAGCTATTATCATATGGGCTTGAGTGCAGCTCTATTTTTAAACCCTATGTTTTCAACAAGAGAATTAAAAGAAGAAGGAAGAAAGAAAAGCTAGTAACGGGCTATTCAAGGGTCCAACTCACAGGTGAGATTATTCTAAGAGAACAGCTGCAGAATTAACAGATACACAAAACTATTTTTGTCTGTCAGTGTGAGGGACAAAGTAGGAAGGTGGGAGGGGTGGTTTGCGTTGTTAAGCTCATCACTAAAATGTTAACACAAATAAATGCCAGCTCCCCAGATACATCCTAGCTGAGACTTAATGTTGACACAGGTCTAGGGAAGAGGAGGAAGCGGAAATGGATAGGGAGTGAAAGAACAAGGCCATAACACTCAAATGTAATTTTGCTGATGTATTCATAAAAGACCCCAGAGCAGGGGCAAGAAGGAAATGCTGGTATAATGTTTCACAAGCTTTGTGTTAATTATCAGTACAACCTTGCAGGGCATCCCTAAGTGGGACCTTTCCTCTTGCTTATTGATGTATATAATTATGAGGAATGCAAATTCAGGCAAAAACCTATATTCATGTGCCATACGTTGGGGCTATAAGATCAAGTGCTTTCTTTGATTGGAAAAGCACGAGGGTAGAAAAAAAATAGCATGAGACTGCCCGAGAAGTCCCTCTGTTGGAAGCATGGGAAGTGCTTTTCCAATAGTCTAGACAGACCACTCTAAAAGCTTCTAAAGGCCTCCTCGTTTTCCCAACCCATCTCAAGCATTACTTTCGTCTCTCTTAAATTTTACAACCCTTCAGGCAACCTGGGGATTTGCTCAGAATGCATTCATTTAATAAAAAAAACAATTCACCAGGCACACACAGATCTAAAGTCATGAATACCCCTGAGCCAAACTTACCGACACGTGGGTAGGACTGTTTGGTGGTATGCTTGTTAATGCTTTGAACAAATTATTCACTACCACACTGGGAAGATGAAAACAATTGTGTGTTTAAGAGGGGTAGGAATCTTTTTTTTAAAGGCACCACCAAGAAGAGCATTAAAAACCAAGAAGACAGAAAACTTTTCTTCATCATCATCCTCATCATATTTTGAAAACCACATAGGAACTGATGAGTGGCACTCTGAGCTAAACCCCTGGAACATAAGATAAAATGTCGCCACAATTAAGTAATGTTTTCACACCCTGGGCTGAGCTCTTACCAATCTGCAGAATCGCTGATGGCGGCCTTAGCCCAGGCACCCGCATCGGTCACGACGAACCCCATGTCATCATGAGAGCTGGAAGACGACTGGTCAGAGAGATGTGGAGGCAGCACAGGGAGCCTGTCATCTTCTATGATGACAGTGTCGTCCTGGGGCATATTCACTGTGGGGGACAGTTGGTATTTACCTGTCCGGTGAAGAGAGACAGAAATTATAGATATCCGTATAAGTGTGGCATGCATTAAGACCCACCTACATTAGAGTCTGAACTCCCTGCATCGCTGCTCAACCTGAAGAACAACAGGAAATTTAATACATTGATTGCCAAATGGATCCTTCGGGGCCACGACCCTTTCTCAGACCCTCCAGCTACTGAACTTCTGGCATACTTTGTAATGTCTCTGGTGTGAAAATTCTTAAGGTCCAAACAAAGGATTCTGAGTGGGCCTGTGGTTAATACTCGGCTGCCAACTCCCCGTCAACAGCTCAAATAGCCCAATGGCTCCAACCTGTGGAGACAGAGAAGGGGCTGCTTCCATAAAGATGGAGGCTCCGTATACCCCATGGGACGTTTCACTCTGTCCCACCAGGACCGTGCGAGTTAGAATTTTCTTGACTACCACAGGCTTGGTTGATTTGGTCTGGTAAGGGCCATAGCCCCAGATCAGGGAGGATCTCCAAACTGCCCTCGAATGTGAAAATGCTACCTCGAGTATAAACTGTGGAAATAGCTTGCAAATTTCTACCTGGAACTTCAGAGGGAAGAGCTATAAAACTCACACCCATCCTTCAACTGGCGCCTAACACACACCAGGGACAGGATGGCGACCCTGCCCAGCCCTTCAGAGCACACAGCCTGCAGAAGGAGAAAGACCCACACTGAACAAAAGGGCAGGGCCTTCACTCTGGTGTGAAGTCACAGAAAGAAGTGTGTTTAACCAAAGTTGACATTTGAGCTGTACTGTGAGGAGTGAATGGGTTGGTTTGGGGTTCTTTTCTGCTAGAAGAAATTATGGCATTTATTTTGGACAGGGACAATGTCACCACCAAACACAGTATGGGGTAAAGTCTGTGCTGCTTTCTGAAGACATTCTGAAGATGATTTTGACACCCCGAAGACCATCCGAGAGAGGGGCAGCAGGGATCTCCAAGGGGAGCGATTAGACTTTGGCTGCAAGGATGGTCTTGGATCCTGACAGAGCCACTTGTTGATGTGAGGCGTCTGGAAGTCAATGAAGATGGGTCGTTGGAAGGAAGGGAAGGCAGACAACTGCCCATATGGATCAGTTCTGAGCAGGAAAATCTGTTTAGGTTCATGAATCTGCCTGAGAGGCTTTGGTAACTCAGAACCTTCCATGGGGCAAAATGGGGTTCCAGGCTCTGCCTAGAACCTAACAGATAAAGCTGGGAAAGAAAGGATGCCATCATCTTCAAAAAGATGAATTCCAGGTGCTCTTCTGGCTTCCTTCTCCAATCTTCTTCGACCCTTCTCTGAGCAAGAAGCTCTGGTCCACATGGATCATAAGGGAGAAGCCAGAAATCTCCCAGAAATCATTCTTTTTTTTTTCTTTTTTATTGTGGGCATCACTGCCTCTGGTGGTCATAGAGCCGCCTCTGGATTTGAACCACCAAGCCAGCAGGCTGTAGTCCTGCACTCAACCACTTACGCCACCAGGGTTCAGCCCCAGAAATCATTCTTGATGAGGCCAGGAGCCCTCTTCCCTCAGGAAGATTGTGTGATTTCTCAATACACTTTAGGGGAGCTGGGAAAACCACCAGGTCAGGACCAGTTTCCAAATCTATGAAGTCAGGTAAACAGAGTTCCTACACAAATAACCCTACACCGGTCAGTCTTGCATTTACACTTACTTAAGCTGCCCAGCTGCCCCCACCATTTAACAGAGGACATAGAACCTTATAAACCTTTTAAAAGCATCCCAGTGATGAATAAGAAGTTGTCATTTGAGCAGGAGTATTATGTCTATTTTTTTTAAATAACATTTGTATGAACGTGTCAATGATAATTCTTATTTTAGACAATTTGTAAATCTGAAGGAATTAAACTTGAAATCAGGAGAAACATCGATAGGCTTGGAGAATTTTTTTTTTCATAGTATCTGTTTTCCTAGAGGCATAAGCGAAACAAGCATACACACAAAAAAATCCATTCAAGTTGTTGCATGTTTTTCAGAGTTAGCACCAAAGTAAAAATTTGCTAGACATTTCAAACGCCTTCATTAGGTAACGTCAAGTAGTTTGTAATTAGAGAAGCAGTTCGTGGCCGTTAAAACCTATAATCAGTCTTTCACCATGGAAAACTTTTCTTTCTGAAGATCCCATTTTGACAAAGTGAAAACTAACAACTATTGATGAGAACTTATTATTTAAATATAAATTGCATTGAATATATAATCATGTCTCTTTCCTAAATTCAAACCACCCTTTGTTCTCACTCTAGTTTAAGGATGCTAGTCCAGAAGCCTGCTCAACAAAATAGTTTTTAAGTTAAGTAGGACAACTTAGCAGTAAAAGCCAAAAGAAAGAAAAACACAAAGTTTCTCAATAACTATTAGGGAAATTTTCCAAAAGTTCACAGAATTAAATGATAATTCATTCAGTTTTTACTGACAGTTTCAAAGTTTCCTCCCCTTCTTCCTGATCACCCCCAAAAGTTCTTTAAAATCAGAAGTATCCCTGATTACAATGTGTCACAGCTTAAAATTCCACATCCTTACCCAGGCATAATTTATTATAAGAAAACATCAAGAGAGCTGAGCCCTGGTGGCGTAAGTGGTTGAGTGCGGAACTGCAACCCGCAGGCTTGGCGGTTCAAATCCAGCGGCAGCTGAGTAGCACCCACAACCACCAGAGGCAGTGATGCCCACAAAAACGAAAAAAAAAAAAAATCAAGAAATTAGGAATGCACTACTTTCAAAATACAGAGCCCACGTGGTAGCTCAGGTTTGCACAACATGTTCTGAGCAACAACCTCGTGGGGAACGTGGAGTACTCTGGCTCTTTGTAGAAGCATCCTTGTTTATAAGATGACTGTCTCTAGCTGAAACAAAACCTTAAACAGACATAATTGATGGGATACCGAGTTGCAGAGTAACAATTTTGCAACGTGTCCTCCAGTGCGTGAATCTGGAGCTGAACAGTTCATAAGATCCAGGAGCTATTATTTTTCTATCAATTTTCTGGCTTGTTTCCATGAGCGTGGGCAGAAGTGTTACTGTGCAAATGGGTTCCAGGAATGAAGTAGGATAGTGGATGACTCCATGGCTCTAGTCCATATTTCAAGTCATCTCCACCCAGCTAACATGATCCCCAAGTTGTTTTGCTTGACTTGGGATACCACGAATGAAAAAACTTCTGAAGACAGACTTAAGAAGCCTTCCTTCCACCTATTTTTTATTTGTTTAGGTGTGTTGGTTTTTGGGTTTATGTATATGTGTGTGTATACACACATATATACATATATGCAATTAGCTTTATTTCTTTTTTTAAATCATTTTGGGGGCCCATACATTGCTTTTCATAATACATAGATACATATACTGTGCCAAGCACCTTCACATGCCTGCTGCCGTTATCATTCTCCAAATACCTGCTTTTCCACTTGAGCCCCTGATAGCAGCTTCTCATGCCCCCCACTCCGTCCTTGCTCCTCCCTCCCCCACCCACCCTCAATAATCCATAAATTATTATTGTTTTGTCATATCTTACACTGCCTGACATCTCCGCTCACCCACTCCTCCGACATCTGTCCTCCAGATAGGAGGTTATGTGTAGAACCTAGTAATTGGCTCCCTCTCTCCACCTATCTGGTAATACCACTCTCACCATTGGCCCCGAGGGGTTCATCTGTCCTGGGTTCCCCGTATTTCCAATTCTCATCTCTACCAATGTACCTTCTCCAGTCCAGCTGGATTTGCAAGGTAGAGTTGGGACCATGATAGTTGGGAGGAGGAAGCCTTCAGGAACTAGAGGAAAGTTGTAGGCTTCATCGCTACTTGCACCTTGACAGACCTGTCTTCTCCCCACAACTCCCCTGCAAGGGGGTGTCCAATTGCCCATATGTGGGCCTTGGGTCCCCACTCTGCTCTCCCCCTCATTCGTGGTGATGTGATTCTTGTACTTTGATGCTTGATGCCTGCTCCCTTAACCGCTCTTGATCACACAGGTTGGTGTGCTCTCTTGTTAATGCTCATCAACATCCTACCAACCGAGACAAATGCCCGCCAATACCTCACAGGGAAAAGCGAAACACTGAGATACAGACGGATTCTTTACCACACATTTATTTCATCAGTAAAGGTACATAGAATGCAGGGTCCCATATGACATGATAAACAAAGGAAGTAACTGAAAATTTCCCAAGGAAGAAGAACTCACACGGGCACACACACACACACGTGCACCCAAAATGAATGTCCATTTGTTTCTACAACATTTCTAAGACCATGGGAATACTGTAACCAAACTTTGGGCATAATTTTAACCCAGCATAAATGTAGGAAGATAGTCCTTCCTGAGAGTGAATTCGAAAATGGATACAACAGATTTTGCTTTTGTTTTAAACAGCAAAACCATTCAGGCAAAATTGTTGGAAAAGATTCAAGGTCCTCGGCTCCTTCCTGTCAACATGTGATGCACTTTATGAAGTAAACATGCTGGTCATATAAAAGCTATGCCTCTTAAGGGTTAACACTATCCTTATTGTCAGTCATTGTCATCATCTCTGAAAGACTAATAACTTGGAAGATATACAGTGAAGGCTTTTAAAAGGAAGAAATCGTATAAATGCTCACTATGGATTGTTTTTTGTTTTTTGTTTTTTTTTGGTGAATGTATTGGGAGTATTCTGGTAAATCCCATAAGTAATGAAAAGCCAGCTACAACAGATAACAAATGGCTGAGGAAATCTTTGGGGCCCACTCTGAATGACACCATGAAAAGCTAAGGGACTGACCACATCTGTGTCATAAGGGACTAAGGACTCAGAAAAAGTACGCCTTCATTTTAGTTCCTAAGCACAGAGTCTACTCAACTTCAGTCAATTCACTTCATTACTTTGGACCATAATTCCCATGAGTGAAAGATAAGTAGGTTGGAGTCCAAGATTTCTAAAGTTGCCTTTAAGGGTTAACTTCTTGGGTTTATATAGTACACTTGTTTCTGGAATTGAACCTCTTTCAGAGACTATCTGATGCTTTTCACTAAAATGTAGACACTAGAAAATGACTGTGAACAAAGGATGTCGCTGACTATCATGGAATAACATAAGCATCCCTGAAAACCAGAAAACCCAAACTCTTTGCCATCAAGTCAACTTGGCCATGAGTCAACAGGACTGTGCAGGCCTGCCCCTCGAGAACTTCTAAGACCATAACCTCTGGACACAGGTGACCTCATGCTCATTCTCCCTGAATTGGTGCAGGTCAGTTCACACACTGCCAAACCAGGGCTTAGCCACTGACCCTTAAGCATTCCCTAGAGAGAGTTGTTTTCATAAGTAGAAAACAGCCGAAAAATAAAATTGAAAAGCCAGTATAGGATCATGAGTCTTAGTTCTTCCATCCAGGAGATGGGAAAATTTGGTTCATGATATTTGACATCCTGTTCATTCTAATATCTATATTTTTATTTGGACTATTTACAAAGAATTCCCTGTCTTTGGGGAGGTTTTGCATTATAAGTGGGTCAGAAAGTCTCTGAGTACCTGCCTTGTGTCTAGAATCCTACATGGGGGAGAGGCTGTGTGAAATGTATCCATTTTTAATTCAATCAGCTGGAATGTCACAGTTCTCTTGGAATCATAACAGATCCCAAAGCAGACACTACCCCATCTATCAACACTTACACAGGCATTATCCTAATGTATACAAGATAACCATTCACCAAACAAGCAGATCATGAAGTAAATGCCACCACCTCCACCAACGTCTACACAGAAGCAATTCAAAAATACATAGAAACTAACCATTAACCAAACAAGATCTGAATGTGTGAACTTGCAAATGCACCAAAAGACTGTGCCAACCATAAATAAAGGGTATTATTTCAGCCAACGGCAATTCAGTCCTCTAATAGCTTACATTTAGTACTCAGTATTGGTATTTCTTGTTACAAGGTAGCATCTTTTAAGTGAGCTCTAACTTGAAGTGGGAACTAGCTTCATAGCCAGCATTTGTTTCTTAGGACCCATGATACTAGGATGCAGATAATGACTGAGGAATTCTCAAATTTGCAATTAAGCAAGATACATCACGTTTCTCAAAGTACAACTGGAACAGGAGTGTTAAGTTTCCAATACCACCTAGAAACAATTATCTTGAGAACATATACAAATCACATCATATCCACGTGATCTATTAGTTACTGGTAATCAGTCTGTCCCCTTGGGCCAAAGCAGTAAAAGGACAAGCATGGTATATCAGAGAGTGGTGAGGCTGAGATGGGAAATTACTCCCACAAGCAAAGCTGCAGTAGTTTTAGGAGTTAGTTGCACCCCTCCTGGTGTCCCCCACATTGAGAACTCCAGAAGAGGACCAGCGGAATCACTACTAGAAAACCCAGGGCAATCATCTAGGAGAAACTGAAGACATCCTCAACCCATAGTTACAACATTCCAAAATGTCTCTAGGTGAATTCTAGGGGGAGGGGGGGTGGGGGGGGTGTATGTGTCTGTTTTTTTATTCCTAGTTTTCCGCCTTCCTCTGAAGCACCAGGGTTTGGAGGCAGGATGCAGGTTACAGGAACTGGTGGACCAGTGGTGAGATTCACTATGGCATGTCCTATGTTCCTATAATAAAGGGGGAGATTACAGCGTATCACTTTGTATGTACGCAGATCCGGGGACACACTCACGCGCGCTCTCTTTCCCTCTCAAGGTGTCTGACTTGTTATCCATCAAAAAGTATTCCACGAAGATGGAGTTTAACACCAAGGCCCAGAAAAGGGTGGAAAACTCAACAGCAGTGAACAGAATAAATGTTAATAAGCAAGGATTAATTGTGATAAATCACATACACATGTCTGGCACCTAACATATGTTCAATACATTCAGCACCCTTCCCATACATTCACTCATGCCAAGCAGGCGAGAGGAAAAACGTTGACAAAGTACAAACAGAGAGCTGGCAGGTCTCTGATTCTATGTGTGACAAGATAAGAAAATGAGAATTTAGTCTCTCCCTCCCCTCCCTCCACCCAAGTAGAGAACTGGAAGGATTAGAGAAAGGAAAACAAAACAAATCTAATAGGAATACTTGAGCATTTCACCTATCGTGTTCAGAAGAAAGTTCTTTGAAGGCAGAGATTGCTGAGAATTCATCTTTATATCTACAACAAAAACGTAGATACGATGTCTTGCCTGTAAGGGGCTCTCCATAAACATGTACTAATGGATGAAATAAATTCCCATTGCAATGATGTTCCTTCATGGAAATCTGAACTGCCTGAAATTTGCATGAAAGGTCTTCAAGATGGAATCAAAATTAACGTTTTCCTTCCAGGACATGCCTTGAAAAACATGCCAGCAAGGGCTGAGCCCCGGTGACGTAGTGGTTGTGCGCGGGACTGCGGCCCACTGGGACGGAGGTTCAATTCCAGCAGTGGGGCTGGGCCTCCTACTCCCACCACCGGAGAGCAGTGATGCACCGCCCCCCCCCCCCCAAAAAAAAAAGAAAGAAAGAAAAAGAAAAACATGCCAGCAATGGAAATGTTCTGTGTCAGGTGCTAGATTGTTGTTGTTTAATCAAAAGAGCTTCTTGTGTTTTAAATTTGAAAACTCTCACAAGTTAATCCCAAGATGGGCAACTCAGTAAATCCAACCACTCCTGTGGCAAAGCAAGTCTTTATTAGCTGGATCAGTTAGTAGGAAGCTGAGTGACTACAGAGCGAGTGCTAATAACCTCATTACCCACTGGGGGCCATGCAGACAGTGTGGCGAATGCAAACAAAGGAGGCAGAAAATTAGTTTTAGGATTTAGAAACGAAGGTTTTAGTGGGGAGGGGGGTGAAAGAACAAGACTGCAGTCATAGCCCATGAAAGACAAACAAAATAGTAGTGAGATTTTCCCTGTCTATAGGCTGATGTGCATATGCGTATTCAGTCCTCCCCTTCCAAACAAATCTCTTGTGACTGATCTATAACTTTTGAATCCTTCTTGGTACAAACCAAAACATTCTTCCTTTTTTTTTTTTTTTTTGAAACACAGCTTTCCTTAACATCTCAACTAACCTAAAACGACCTTGATCGTGGAAAACACCGCTACCCCATCTCCTGCATTGTGTTCTCTTTCCTCCTCCCTGTCCAACATCTCAGGATCTACAACTCACTGAACACACCCACACATTAACTCATTTTCTTCACAATAACGCTTCCTGAAGAATTACAATGAACCTGCTATTTTTGCCACCTGAAAACCTGGACCTTCCTTCCATTAATATTGCATTAATAATCTCTGGGTGAACTAAGAAGAGCATGAAATAAGTGATAAATAAGAGTTTACCTGACTCACCCATTATCCGACTGAGGGCAGCATTTCTTGTGGGTGATTCGTCCAGGCCCTCAATCCCACTGTAGAGAGAATGGGAAATTCTCCTTTCCCTATCATCCAGCACTGTGTCGATGGGCAGGTCAGGTCCAGGGGGGCTCCCAGGTGACTTGAGCTATGGAGAAAGGGGGTGCCGGGAAGGATCAGAACTGGAGGTCCATTTAACAGCAGGGGGGAATTATAACAACTTGCCCAAGGCTTGTATCCAACTGGGTACCAAATGAACTAGAACTTTTCACCCTGTACCAAAATAATTTGTGATGACAGCTCTGCCTAATGACCAACCCTCTGTGCCACTTTGCAGTGTGCCTCCCATGAAGTCCTGTCAGATTTCCACCATAGGAGGAAAAATATGTATAGTAAAAGGTTTTATTTTAAATAAGCTTATCGTGTTGCTTATGTTTTTCCCTCCATTGACTATTAGTATCTGTTGAAGTCAACTTAAGTTATAGCTTAATTCAGCATACTTTATGACCTCTTGCTCGGGGCAAAGCATACTTTTTCAGAATGGAAGCGAGAATTAGCTATACTTTTCACACACAGAGTATGTAAATGCACCGAACAAGTAGCTCCAAATTTCATGTGCGCTTGGTAAAATTATTCCCTCCCCTCTGAGGCCAACCAGCTCAGTTCTATCGAACAATTCATTGAACCCAAGTTTCTTCGGCTATAAATTAGGAATAAGAGTCCTATTTTCTTATTGTCATCATTAGATAATTGAGACAAGCTCTCCAACAGTACACGTGGAAGGAAGGAACACATAGTCTCATTGTGAAATCAATGATCAAAGTGGCTCCACCACCATTTACTCATCTACTATACAGGCAAATGAATATACCGGATGACTTCGGTGGTTATGAATTAAGATGGGATGTGACATCTTTAAAATAGCCCTGTTCTGTAAGTTGTATTCTCCTAGACACCGTATGATTAAGGAATTTAAATTAAGACTTTGAAACAAATCTGCTTCCAGGGGAAACAAAGCACATTTAACTACAGTCCTTACCACGGGGGCACTGAGGTTAACCCAAGGGACTAATATCTGAGGACACCGGTGCTGGCATGAGCCTGGCCAGGGGTGGAGGCAGCAGAGGGGGAGGGCAGAGGGCACAGCCCAGTGGGAGAGAGAAGGCTGCACATTCCAAACAGATGAAACCATAACTGTAGCGGTTCCTCCATTTGAACAAATTATTATTTCTGTTGGAAGCTATCATCTGTTTAATATAAATGAGATATTTAATGAAGTTCCGAATTGTAGACTTATCTCTCCCAGTTTGATAAGCACTGGGGAGATTTAATGCATTGAAGGGTCAACACAATTACAATCGGAGGCACGTCAAACTGCAGGAGAATAATAAGCTGGTGGCGCTAGTGAATTAGACTCAATAAGGTTTAAATTGTGAAATGAGGATTTGTTTTATTAGGTTGTTTTGGGTTTTTTTTTAATTGCAGATTACAACTGACAGCTTTGCTGAAAAGTAAATTAAATATTCAAGGCCTCGGATGTAAAGAAATAAAAGAACATTTCTGAAGGAATGGTTTGCCTAATATCCCAGGTACTTGGGGAAAATGAACACAAAGCATGGGGGCAGACAATCAAACTAATTCCTGCTCATTTAAGAAGTAGGTTGGAATTTTTCAAAGGAGCACTAGAGGATAGTGCCTGCTTGCTGTACAATAACGTTTTATTAGCAATATATCCTCAAGTTTGCTTACCCGATGCATTTTGTCAAATTATACAACTCTACAGTTTTCTAGATGATCCAGCCTTTATAAAGCTCCTTTCTAAAAGTTCCTAGTATTCCAGGAGATTATTTTTGAATTTTATAAAGTCAAAATGAAAATACCATTTAAAAAAAAAGTATGCACAGTCTCTTCTAGGAAAAAAAAAACACAAGCAAAACAAAACAATAAGATGCCTGTGTGGAAAGAACATTTTTTGAAGGTTTTCCTGGGAAAAGATTCTACACCTCCCTACTTCCCTACCAGGGCTTAATTTGCATCTCAAAAGACCGATTTAAATGAAGACATCAATAGTCTACAGCATAAATATTTAACAGAAGACACAATGCCTTTTAATTTCCTTTAAAAAAAAATTGATTGGGGTCCAGAGTTTTGTTTTAAATCTTTTGATGAATTTCTGTTGTTGTTGAAAGAAAATGAGTTGAAGGAAGAGAAATGTGGCAGACTGGTGTGAGGGCCACACAATGGGAGGCACCGCCAAGGCATAGCTGGCATAGCTGGACCTGCTAGGCCAAGCCTTCCCAGGGAACTCCCATTAAAACAAAATCAATGGGAAGACCCCAACACAAACCATCTTCCTATGATGCAAATCAATGTGTTTGAATGGTAGTGCTGGAAAGGAAAATTGAACACACCATGGACTGCTAACAGTGCAAACCAAACTATATTAGCTCAGATGCAACAAAGCCCACATGGAAGAAGTACACCAGTCTGTGTGACAAGGAGGTGTCCAAGGGGCCTGGTATCAGACAACAAAGAACTAGAAATTATTTCACTATAAATGGGGGGTGGGGAGGGTAACAGATTGGGGACCCAAAGTCCATCAATAAGTGAAGCGACATCCTCTTATAGAGGGGTTGTAGGGAGGAGTACCCAACTATGAGAAAATGTGCTACCTCCTTGACTGCATTATTCGACTCTACGTATTTATGTGAGTCAGCCTTTCCCACATAAAGATCATTAAGTCCAAGTACCATTGCACCATAACTGATCATGTGGAAGTGTGCTTGCGACTGGCTATCAGCAGCTACTGTCTGGACTATGCATCCGTGGCTCATTCCATTCTGTGCAAATCATCAGAGTCAGCTCAGGTCATGACAGAAAATGTTCATAGTTAATTGTGCTGTCTGTGCAATATGGGGTCTTGCAGGGTGCATAAATATACATTGTAGGTATAAAGAACTCTTGATACATTTCTGAATAAAGGTAACAAATAAATATGTTTTGCATTTTTGTAGTGGGTAGATCATTTTGACTTGATCATTTTTCATTCTTTTTTTTTTTTTTTGGCATCACTGCCCTCAGGTGGTGGAAGTAGGAGGCCCAGCCTTTGCTCCTGTGAACTGGAATTGAACCTCCATCCCAGTGGGCTGCAGTCCTACGCACAACCACTACGCCACCGGGGCTCAGCCTTTGACTTGATCATTTTATAAGCAACTCCATCCTGAAAAAGTGTGAGCACTCTGGCCTTAGAGTAAAGAATGGGGACACTTCAACATACATACTTTGGACATATTGCTTCTGAAGGACAGCTCTTGTTTGGATGGACGCAATGGCAGCAACCACGGGCTCAGGCAAGGGAACAAATGTGAGGACAGGGAGGGTGGGACAGTGCTTTGTCTGCTGTGCAAAGGGTCAGGTAGCTATTCATGGGAGAAGAAGAGAAGGCACCTAACAATAACAACAATGTCAACACAAACAGCAATGTTTGCTTTGCCACTCGTTTGTTGAGTGCAGACGTCCTTGTCCATCCAGATTCACTTAGTCCCTCCTGGGGAGAATTTTATTTGACCCTTCAGCTTCACCCTTTTGAAAGGTGGCAGCAAGATTGTGAATGAAGTTAGCCTATATTTATGGCAACCTCGGTAGTGGGTGACAGAGCAGGACAAGGCTTCATGACATCTGGTTTGTCAGAAGAGACCACCGTGACTTTCTTCTATAGCCACTATGGGCAGACAGCAAGAAGCAAGCTTTCAGTTCTAGCAGCTGAGCATTCTCACCACATGTACCACCCAGAAATGCCCAGAAAAGCACAAACTGAGTCACAGAGTCGGGTGAACCAATCTCTGCATAGCATTAGTTATGAAACTATAAAACATGGGGGTATGGGGAGGAGACGCGTCAGTCAGGGTGCTAGTCAGAGCAACAGTCAAACATACAACTTTCCCTGGTTCTTCAATGCTTCCTCCCCCACTCACTCTCATGATTCTCAATTCTACCTTACAAATCTGGCTAGACCAGAGGATGTACACTGGTACAGAGAGGAATTGGAAACACAGGGAATCCAGGACAGATGATTCCTTCAGGACCAGTGGTGAGAGTAGTAATACTCAGAGAGTAGAGGGAGAATAGGGTAGAAAGGGGGACCAATTACAAGGATTTGCATGTAATCTTCTCCCTGGAGGATGGACAGCAGAAAAGTGGATGAAGGGAAACACTGAACCGTGTAAGATATGATTTGGATATTATCAACAGTAAATAATATTTGTATATTGTATACAATATTTGTATATTGTATAAGTAATAATTTGTATATTATCAATGGTTCATGAGGGAGGGGGGGAATGAGGACCTGATACCAAGGGTTCAAGTAGAAAGCAAATGTACAAATGTGCTTGACACACAATGGAAAGATGTGTGGATTGTGATGAGTTGTACAAACTACCAATAAAATAACTTAAAAACAAAGGAAAACATGGTGGAAGACCCAAAATCCAGAATGATTACACACTTTTTCTCCAACCACCCCAACCCTGAAAATAACAAGCACTACTTCTTAACAAAGACTTTTGGAG
The DNA here is from genome assembly GCA_004026705.1 of Nesogale talazaci. Taxonomy (NCBI): domain Eukaryota; kingdom Metazoa; phylum Chordata; class Mammalia; order Afrosoricida; family Tenrecidae; genus Nesogale; species Nesogale talazaci. Next base: position 18,408 of record PVJH01023402.1, on the reverse strand, counting down.
TTGTCTACTGCTATGCTTTTTCAATATGAACTTGACATTTACTTTCCTAGAAACATCTCAAGTCATAGTTTCTTTAAAAATGCTGATACAAGGTCTGGGGAGTCTACTAAAAAGCTCCTGTTGTACCAAGACCTCGTGCAGGGGTCAACCGATGTGCCTCGAGTAAAGAGGAATACTTTCTCCACCTTAAACAGTGTAACACTGGCACAGATGAGGACTGAATCCTCTTCAGCCAAGAGAAAAAAGGGGTCCTTATTAGTCACAAATGTGATGGCATTATTTGATATTTCAGTCTTGATGGCCTTATTCTACTCTATCCCCCAAATGTAGAGCAGACACTGAGGGAATAACTGGACAAAGAAAGTCATTCCTAAAAAAGTGGAATTGACTCTGAAGTTCCCGGACATTCGTTAGAGACCTTGAACAAACTAGGTCACAGAAAAGAAGGCATTGAAAGCTAAGAGCAAGAGTCATCACTGAGATTCAAACACAGTCCACCTAGGCGCTTGTGCTACATTGGGGGATATAGTCAGAGGGGAGGTAAAGCACAGAATCACTAACGACTGGACAGGTTTCAGTTTGGGAGGAGAGTGTGTGAGGGTCCAGTTCCAGATTCTGCTTTCATCCAAGAACCTCAATTATCTTCCAGCGGTTGCCCTTGTGGGAGACGAAATGCATCAGAAAGAGGAAGTCAGTTCTCTGAGGGAGTCTGTGGGTGGGCTGCAATGTCAAATTTCCCTGGCTCTGTCTGGTTCCCAAGCTCATGTTTTTACTGTACAAGGATCCCCAATGCCACCAGGAGATAAATTGCCCGACCCCCACCATCACAGGCAATTAGACCCACTCACATGCATAAGAGGAATGGACAAGTTGTTTCTAAATTACTTTGCCGTGACTTCAGCCTTGCAACCATTAAGCAAATTGTTTGACCTCTCACCATTCCTTTCTTAACGTGTAAGACGAAGAGATTCATAAACGATACCTTAGGCCCCCTTCCCATCTGACTGTAGCTTTCTAATTCTAAGAGGATTACACCTAGAGAGAGAAAATTCATTCTAAAGTAGTCCTTGATAACTAAATCCCTCAATAGGGGGTCTAAGACAAAAGCTCACCTACAAATATTACCTACTGCTCTGAAGGCAAAGCTTTATGTACAATAACTGCAGATATAGAAATAATTAAATGACTGGAAGCTAAGCTAAATTACAGTAATTTCTAAAGTTACTAATTTCCTTAAAATATTTATTATCAGCATAATTCTCATATGCAGGTTATTTTTAATATTTGAGGAACAATACCAGGTGTTTTCTCCCATTTTCCACTACCCTTCTATAGTCTTACAAATTTGTCCTCCTTTTGTTGGTAGTTCATAAATGGGAGTGAGCTTGGTTTTTTTGACATCAATTGAGAACTTTTATTTGTCACTTGCAGAAAATATTCTTTCTGTATATTTCAAAAGCAAAACAGTGACACATCTTAAGTTTTAAAAGCAAAACAACACAAGAAAACAGTTAAAAGTATTTCCCAGGAGCACAAAGCAAGGAGAAATCATTTCTTTTCTGTTTTTTTTTTCCTTCTTTAAAAGAAGAGAAACAATGACTGCTTATAAAAATGTTTTGTTTTTTTATAATGTGGTGAAGAAAGAACATTAGATTCAAACAAAGCAAAGCGAAGATCGATTTGCTGTAAAAGGAAATCTTTTCACTATCTTGTCGATGGCTCATTTTTAACATCTGCCACTTGCAGTATCTAAGTTCTCTTAGTTTCCTTCTAAAAATGCTGCCCTCTGTACACCTGACTACTGCACTCATTAGTCAGGGTATCCTTATATGTCAGCTACTGGGTTAGATGTCAGGGACAAAAAAGAGACCATGGTAGGAAGACAAGAACCCGACTGTCTTAGAATTGGCAGTTCCAAGGGAAATGAAACAACAAACACGTTGGCAAGGGTGAGGGTGAGGATGGTAAAGGTGAGGGTGAGGGTGAGGATGGTGAGGGTAAGGGTGAGGGTGATGATGAATATGGTGAGGGTGAAGGTGAGGATGGTGAGGGTGAGGGTGAGGGTGAGGATGGTGAGGGTGAGGGTGAGGGTGAAGGTGAGGATGGTGAGGGTGAGGGTGAGGATGGTGAGGGTGAGGGTGATGATGAAGATGGTGAGGATGAGGATGAAGATGGTGAGAGTGATGGTGCTGATGATGGTAAAGGTGAGGGTGAGGATGGCTGAGGGTGAGGGGGGCAGGGTAGCACCTTGCATATGAAGTACCACAAAGAGCCCAGGATGACACATGCAGAGAGAGGCTAGAGAGGGACAAATGCTGGGTGCTCTTGAGAGTGGCACCTCTCCTGGAGAGCTGGGGATAGATGGGGAGGATCATTCCTTCAGGAATTTCGAGGGAGAATGACACTGTCTGAACGTTCCTGGAGAGAGTGAAGTAAGGGAGAGCACCTGGATGAGCAGGAGTCTTCCGTTTGTTGCTGCTGCAAAGCAAGGCGGACCCTGCAGGCTGACTTTGGATAGGAGCACAGGTGATGGAGAACGGTGAGCTGAGGAAAGTGGTTTTCTGGAGGCTGATTGCATGAACACTAGGACAACACTGAGAAGGTGAGAGAGACCCAGAGGCCGGGCTTCTGAAAGGGAAAGGCAGAAGATACGGTGGGGGGCTGGATTAGGAACTGAAAACCGAAGAATAGGTCGGAGGACCTGGTGAATGTGACTGCCTGGAGGATCAACCCACAAACACTTCCACAGGGAGTTAGAAGGTTCTGGTGCTAGAAAATAGTTGGGAAAAGAGTCGGGTGAATCGTCAGAAAAATAGGTTTAGGGCGATCACTCAGAGCACATGTGAAGCATCAGGAAAACAGCCGCAGTAGCCACAAACCAAACAGCAAAGAGGAGCCCTCATTCTCAGGGCCTGGGGATATCCAAGAGTGCACCTGCTGTGCAGAAGGAGGAAAAATCACGACATGCCCTAGCTATTCCACTCCCAGGTCTACACGTACCCAAAGGACGAAGAACAAGAACCGAAAAAGACACTTCGTGTGCGTTGTCTCGTTAGACACCATTGTTGGAGGCAGAACCCCCACCCCCCATGAACAGACCTGTCAAAGATGAAGAGACAGATGACTGAAACAAGAAACATGAATCAAGGAAGTAGGACACAATCATGACAATCAGTGAGTCCTGACGCATGCTCTAATATGGGTGAACCCTGAGCATGCAGAGCCACGGAAGACGGCCCCAAAAGGATGCATGCCGTATGCTCCTTCTTATAGGAAATATCAAACAGACAAGGAGAAGAGACCGCAAGCAAGCTTAGTAGTCACCAAGGGCAGAGAGGAAGGAGGAGTAGAAAGTTAATATTTAGTGAGCACAGGGTTCCCATTTGGAGGGATTAGAAACATGCTTGTACAACATGCCAAACATCACTGATATAACTGGAAACATATACAGGGGCTTCAAAATATCTATGAAAACATGGAATTGCGTGAGAGTGAATTTTTTCCCATGGATCTTTTCAATCCCTCTAATATCTGCTCAGTAAATGAGAGCACAATAAAATGGAAAGGAAAGGGAGGAGGGCAAGCGGGAGGGCAGTTGGACATCTGAAGGGAACCAAAGAGCCAGAGTCTAACAGACCAGCAATAGAGTAAGGTAAGGGGTTCCAGAATAAGATGTCTCCTAAAGACTCATGAAGGGTTCAGCAAGACTAACCGAGAATTATCTTCAAGAGCCTGTCTCACGGGGGCTGCAAGCAAACACACCTTAGTACACACCAGCAGGTGAAGATGATAGCTGAGGAAGAAAGCCCATATTTCATTTCAAAGGAAGCATTCCAATACCATGCAGCCTTCCCCAGATGGAAGAGGAAGGCAGGAAGCAATAAAGTATAATACAAGTTTATTATTTCTTTTCATTTTTCGCAGATGCCCACCTTCTCTATCTTGATTCAAAGATTGTCCCCTGGAATACGGTTTGGTGATATTGTCAAAGACTAGAACACACACCTGACTAATAGACCCAGAAGGAGGAAATGGAAGCACATAACTTTGGCTTGAGGTTCCTTGATGACAAGATGCCTTCTGCTTGTCTCAATATTTACTGTAACATAATTTACACATAATCTCCCGAGATGTGGGGAGAAGCTCTTCCAAGGGTGATATATCAGTACAGCAGCAGCAAAACCATGTCTTCTGCCTTATGGGAAGCTGAACTGAGCTTCTATCTTCATATAATTCTTTAGTTAAATCCTGTCAGTACAAAAGGCTTCTCACTAGTATTACAAAGAAAGTACAGCACTCATGATAAGATTTTTCTGATATAATTGCTTTATAAGCTTACTCTGTCCTGAGAAATAGTAATAACCAGCAATGTAAGAAAATGACACCATAAGGAATATTGAATATTAAAATCTATGACTGTCTGCTGCAGCTGTTTCCTTACTTACATAATTTCCATTCACATAAATTCATACGCAGGCAAGAATGAGAGACAGAGATGTTTCAGTGGGATTCCAATGTCACATCTTTTGCAATGCAACAGAGAAGGAAAATCCATGCTTTCATCAAAATGGTTCAGGGCTGGCAGAGGTGGGTTTTGCTAGTTTTGGGAATGATGAGGAAAGATCTGAACCGGCTGCAGTAAAAATGTGGGCGTGGGATTCTGAACTGTTGGACAATTCTTACATCTCATGCTCCCCCCATGAAGTTCAAGTTTTTCTTATAAGAGAAATGTTGAGATGGGAATTAAAGGGACTCGTTTCTTCTCATACTATCAAATGAAAAGTGAGTACTTCTATGGCAGAGGAAGCTTCACTGGTGGATTGACCATGGTATCCCGGGGACATACCCTATTTTCAAACACAGAATGGAGACCCAGTAAACATCAGTGAAATGAACGCGTTCCTATGGAGTGTGCAATGGTCCAGACGGCTGGTAGATAAAGTACGGAGGAACCCTAGAGGTGTCGTGGTCTAAGCACTGGTCCCCTAACTGTAAGTTAGTTGGATCTAAACCAGCTTCTCCTCTGCAAGAGGAAAAAGAGATCATCTGCTTCATTTTTTTTTTTTTTTAGGCATCACTGCCCTCTGGTGGGAGTGGGAGGTCCACCCTTGCTGCTGCTGGATTTGAACCACCAAGCCAGTTGGCTGCAGTCCCACACTCAACCACTATGCTACCGGAGCTCAGCAACCATCTGCTTCTATAAAGCCTTACAGTGTCAGAAACTTTAAGGAGCTCTGCACTGCCCAACAGAGGGTTGCCATGGATTGGATTTGACTATATGATTGTAGGTTAGTTGGAGGGTGTCTTGTCAACAGATCAGTCATGATCAGGCAACCAGCAAAAACTAATCTAAAGAAACTACTCTGGCAGCCTGCTCTGAGGTATTAACTTTTTTAGGTTTCTCTTACAGAGGTCAATGCCTTGAAACTTTACACTGCAAATTGGGATGATTTACTGAGCAGATCATCCATTTCATAGTCAACAATCCTTACACAAATTGCTTCCCTTCATTCATGGCAGTGCCCTCAATGGAAGGCCACTCTTCCCACCCTCCACGGCCCCCCTGCCCCTAGGGTTTTCTGCCTTCAAGCCACATCCTCTCCAACCCTCAGGAACTCTGTCCTTGGACAGACACTGCCCTTGATCTCCAATGGATGACTGTTCTAAGGTGCTCATACTCTACTGGTGTTACTGTTCCCTGCAGACCTGCCTACTGCTTGTCCCCCTAACATGTTCCGTTTAGAATTCATGTTTCTTTTCTTTTTAGAGTTCATTTGTCTCCTATGGCTGCTAAGATTAACTTAATTACTGACTGTATCTATGGCAAAAAAAAACAACAAATAAACCAACCAACTTAGTCGATGGTCAACAACCCTGGAAAAGAGAGTCCCTTTGTCACTGATTAACCACGGAACTCAAAAATACCTTCCTCTCTGCAAAGTTTGATTATATTACCAATTCAGATTAGTGATCACCACTGTCAGAAGAGCTTGCTATCTTATTCCCACTCACTGTCACTGAGCTGATTCTGGCTTCCCAGGACCCAAGGCTGTAATGTTTCCTACTCAATGAGAGTTGAAAACCTCACCGTTCTCCCATGGGACAGCTGGCAGTTTTAAACTACCAACTATGTGGTGGACAGCCCCCCTAATTAATTGGCTAATTAATTTAAAAATTAATGTATAATCAATGGCTGAAATGTGATGATTCTCAGATTTCAAGACTGACTTAAAAGCGCTGGTGACACAATGCTTAACTGTTCAGCTGCGAAGGTCAAGGTTGGTGGTTTGAACACAACCAACGGCTCTCTCAGATGCAAAATCAGGCCAACGAAGCAGTTCAGCCCTGTCACATGGTGTGCTTATGAGTTGGAATTGACTCGGTGACACCCTAAAGCAATACTAATTCTAATCATCCATTCTCAATTCTTTTTCCATCACCAGTTTGCCATACTCTGGTGGTAGTTACATAACTTCACATCAATGTGAAGATATGAGGGGTACCCCAGAAAAATAGATTTTTTTCAAAGCTAAATATTTAACTTTTTAAAAAACAACCTTCTTATCTTCAAAGTGCTCTCCAATACACTAAGTACATGTCAAACTTGCGACTCCATTCTGGAAAACATTTTTCATATCATCTGTTTGGCTAGCTGACAGATCTCTCTCGTGTTTTTCTTCACCTCTTCCACAGCATCAAATTGCTGCCTTTCATGCTCTTCTTCAAAACAAAAAGAAGTCACGTGGGGCGAGCTCAGGTGAGCAAGGTGCATGAGGTAAGAGAGGCATGCTGTTTCTTGCCGTAAACTGGTGCCCGGAGCTGGCTGCGTGAGCCGATGCATCGTCCTGGTGGCAAAACCAGCCCCTGGTCGGTCATAAACCAAGCCTTTTAACTGCACACTGTTCTACAATCTTTTCAGAACCTTTAAATACAAAGTGTGATCAACATTCTGACCTAGGAGTCAATATTTTCATCCATTCAGGAAGATGACATATGTCCAGAACAAGTGTGTCCTCAAGCGACATTTACCTCTTTTTTTTTTTTTGGCATCACTGCCCTCTGGTGGTGGAAATAAGAGGTCCAGCCTTTGCTCCTGTGGAGCTGCTGCTGGAACTGAACCTCCATCCCAGTGGGCTGCAGTCCCGCGCACAACTACTACGCCACCGGGGCTCAGCCATCCCCTTTTGAAGCAAGAAAATCACTCGTACCCTTGAGTCTTACCCATAGTGCTGTCCCTGTAAGTTGTGTCGAAAAGTTTCTGCAGCATTTTTCCCCAAGCAGGAAACAAAATTTCTCAGTTGCTACTGTTCTCTTAAATTGGACATCAAAAAAATAAAAATAAAAAAACTCCTTTTCTGTGTGTAAAAACTGCTTTTATGAGAAAAATTCATTGTAATCAGAGAGAACCTTTCTAGGTGACACCACAGAGGGCACTAACTCAGAGCAAGGTGCTTGATGCTCACCTAGCTTGATGCTACAAGTTGGGGGTTTTCTTGTTTATTTTGTTTTGTTTTTTAGTTTTGAGGGGTTTTTTATCAGGGGAGGGCGTACCCATTTGTGCATAAAAGTGTGAGGGTGACCTTCAACCTGTCAATCAGGTCACAGCATGGGGAAGCCTCCTTGTGCATGAGGCCTTCTCATAAACAGGGTCCTGGGACTTCCCCTCTCTCTGTGTCTTCACTATCCTGCTGGCAGACCCTGAGGCTGCCTGAGCCCTGTGATGAACTGCACCACTGGACCTGCATGCCAAGGTAGCCACTGACCTGTGATCTTCCTGCATTCTACATGTGGCAGTCATGTGCTTATGTTAATTTTATGATTGAAATGTAGGGGTGGAGTCTAGCCTGTTAATCTGGAGATAGCCATTGAATAACCAATGAGGCCTCCGTATGGCCATGGCTTTCCCCTGTGGTTTCTGGGAAATCTCACGATATTTCCCTTGTGAAGATGAGAAGCTATCTTCTCTCTATGTGTTGGGAGATAATCTCAGAGATGATGAATCACGCACAAGACAAGATGGCAGTGTCAGAGAAGCTGGAGGAGCTGGCGGAGAGACTACACGGCTTTGTCTTGATGGAGTCAGACTTCTGAAATTGGGGCAGTCACATGGAGACCTCTGCCAGTGATGACTTGCTTCTGCTGTTGATGGACCCTGAGCTCTGGAAGCGAGGAGCCATGTGGAGACCCCTGCCAGCGCTAGGATTCTGCACCCACTGGCCTGTGACTTTGTGAGTTGGAAGGAGACTTTATAGACTGATTTCGAGCATATGGGTTAATATCGGACTTATAACTTTGCGGGGGTGGGGGGGGAGGAGGCGGCGCATCACTGCCCTGGTGGGAGTAGGAAGCCCAGCCTTGCTCCTGGAGAGCTGCTGCTGGATTTGAACCGCCAACCCTGTGGGTCACAGTCCCGCACACAACCACTACACCATCGGGGCTCAGTCCCGGACTTATGACTTTGAACTGGACTGGGCTCAATGTCCTGTTCCTCTTGTATATAAACCTTTTCCTTATATCTATATGCATGTCTATTAAATTTGTTCCTCTATCCTACCTAGACTAACACACTACATCACTGCATGTGGCTCTGTGAGTCTAAAGAGGGACTCCTACGTGGACTATCATTGAACTTATGGGCAGGAGTTGGACTAGGCTAGGATGTTGTCTCCATGTATAATTACTTCTTGATATAAAGTTCTCTTGAGTATCTCTGGATTGGTTTCTCTATTCAACGCAGCCTAACATAATAGCTGGTACTCCTCTGATACTACAGATGATGCATTTCAAAGACAAGCAGAGTTCGGGGCTTGTTTGTTTTCACATCACGTTCACTCACGGGGGTAAAAGAATGTCTGCGGGAATAAGACATGTCACCAAAAGCACAGAAAAGATGAAAATAGCAAAGAGATGGTAGTCTTAATTGCCAATTGTGTGGCAACCTCAGAAGCAAGAGATATGAGTAGAAGTCCAAGGCCTTCCAAATCTAAGACCTTAGGATAGCAGTCACAGTGATTTGCTTTTTTTTCTTGCACTCCCTAGCGCAAATCCATGTGAGGCCCAAAGAAGCATGTACATTCCTTACATCTGCAACAGGAATGGCCCAGCCTTCTGAGGTGGCATATGAAGACTGTTGTACACCTCAAAACAGGCAATGTTTTCTGTTGTTCATGTGGTGTCATGACTCAGAGACAACTTGATAGCAACACACCACAACAACATAACAGTGAACCAGCCACATCTCTTACTAGCGACCACTATCTCCTTGAGAGGAGAATGGGGCTAGAGTAGAAACAGGGGGAGCCTTATACTTCTGACACTGTCCACAAGAGGACACTCACGGTAAGAAAGCTACACTACTAGTCGCAGGAATTTGATCCCTATTGTGAATTATGTAATAGGCGCCCAGATTCAGAGAAGCCAATGAGCCGGTTGTCAGTATCATTATTTCTCCCAAGATTCCATCACCTGCTAAGTACAATCCCGGGACGCGGGGAGAGTGCAAACGAGAGTTGACCCAAAGGCACCTGAGAAGAAAAGACGAGTGTCCTGGAAGGTTCAGCGTGGCACCGTTCTCCTGTGATCCCTGAAGGGACACTGACAGGACAACTGCAAAGAACATCCCCAGATGATTAGAATAAAATCTGTGTCGCGGCAGAGAAAGATGTGGCCCTACTTTACAGAAGAAAACTCAGCTCCGCATGGCTTCATGAGACCAATACCATCTGGCGGCGAGTTGGCAACAGAAAATGCTGTAAAAGAAAGCCCAAACCACTTAGAAAACAGGATCACTACAGCTGGCAAGGAGAAGTCATCCTCTGTGGCGGTCATGTCTCAGGACCTGCCCTTCCCTGCCCAGTGTTGATGTATCCTCTTAGGAGAATGACCATTTCAGAAGGGAGCGCCTTTTGTGGCTCGGTAGCCTCTTTTCCTTTACCTCCTTGCCCTTGCTGATGCGCCTCGCCACTATGAGTTGAATCATTCCGCGTTTGTTCCCTTCGGTGGACATCGACCTGCGGAGGGTTTCCATGGCATCTTGGTTTGTCTTGCCCAACAGGGATTCTCCATTTACAGCGATCAGTTGATCATTCACCCGGAGCCTTCCATCCTGGGGAAGCAGGTTAAAAAAAAAAGAAAGAAAAAAGGAATGAATAAATAAATAAGTGCTCTGAAACAGCCTGTTACAAAACAAGCTCCTTCCCCTTTAATTAAAATAAATAAATAAAAACAAAAACCCTTTCCTCCTAATGGATTATGCCCAATTGAACACTGGCATAATAACGTCTAAGCAGTCATTGTGGCCTGTGCCTATTTCAATCACTTATACATTTGTAAATCGAGTCATTATCATAATCTGTTTACCAAAATAGCATACTAATTCACAGGACACAAAGTGATTACTTTCTCCCTTCCAGGGAACCCCACCAGAGGTTATTTACAACCCAAGACTTGGAAAAGCTCAGGACAATTGCAGAAAAACACCCTCGAACCAAACAGCCAGGAAATTTTCCCCAGTCTGTGAAACAGGATAAAGGGTGCTCTCACTGTGGGAGAGGAAGAGGGGGATAGAGGAGCCCTGAGGTTATGCCCACTTTGTGTCAGGGCTTAGGCCCAGCCTGTGCCCAGGTGATCTCCCGTTCTTCACTAGAATGAGAAGTCCCTGTGGAGTTTCAACAAATGAAAGAGAAGTGATGGAATCCATCCCCAAATGGCATCTCCTGAATGTTTCAGCTGACCCATCTGATTATGGAATATGGGGAAGAAACCAGAGAACATGGCATGGGGTCAATGCCTACATTTCCAAAGGAAGAAGAGAGCTGGCATGGACACAATTTGGTCCGTGGGCATACTACGTGGCAAAGCTGCTATTCGCTTACTTTAGATGCCGCTCCTCCGTTAATAATGGACTTGACGAAGATCCCTAGGTCTGCGTGGTTCTCCTTAGACCGGTTCCCTTTGACACTGACACCAAGACCAGCCGACCCTGAGTCGTTGAGCGGAACCTCAAACGTCAGAAATTCCCTGGTGCCGTCAGGGGTGAGAACAATCTCCTCATCTTCTGCTTTCTAACGGAGAACAAAAGTGCACAACACATTAAAGTATTCCCAAGGTGCCCTTCACCAGCCTTTTTTTTTTTTTTAAACCCATGCCTGCTTGGCCCTAGGTGGGGCACGGGCTATTTTTAAAGATGGCGAAGAAGCAGTTCTTTAATCAGAACAGCCACAGGATTGCCACCGCAGTTGCATAACAAGACTCAAGAGAAAGGTACATCTGCACCACCACCCCACTCCTCCAGTTGATTCCTGGAACCAGCTGCTGATATTTTTATGCTGTGCTTCTTCCAGTACTGAAATAAACCGAAACCAGATTATATGCAAAATAGAAAAAAAAATGTAGTAGAAAGACTGAACGGATTTCGATAGTCTTTTTTGGTGAGGTAGGGTCTATTCATACAATGCTAAGGCAAAAAGTACTGCTACTTGGATTTCAGTTCCTACATGCACTGGCTTTATTCTAAACATATTTCCCCCCCCCCACTAGGTTCTTCAGGATGCTGTGAATAAATAAATTTTTAAAAATACCAATCCACAGTGCTTGACAATGGGATCTTTGGAGACAGGCATGTTAAAGGCAGACAGGCCAGCTCACAAGGTTATATAGAGACTGCTTTTTGGGGGGTAGGGCTGGTGGATTTCAAATCGAGGATCATGCAAGATTTTCTCTAAGGGAACAGGATGAGCATGTGAGATTATTAGGAAGAACTTTGAAGAAAAAGTCATTGGAAACGATATTGGTGAGAAAAGTCCAGGAAAGTTAAAACCAAGGGAAATGTTCCCTTTGAAATGTACCTGCTCATTCCTGGAGGGCAGCCGGGTTTGTCCTAGGAAAATCTCATTGGTAAGCCTTACCTCATTCACCCTGCATCCCTCTTCTGACCCCGTCAGAATTTTGCTGTTTTTCTCAAAACTCAAAGGACATGTCAAGGGAACATAGGCTGAATTTTGGAGGACGGCAAAATGACTGTTTGGGTGTGGTGTTTAAACCAAAGTGCATGGAACTCTTTAAGGAAGGGCTAGGGAAATGCAAATACCACTTCCATACTTCGATGGAAGGTGTGTCAAGAAACAGTAACTTTAAACTTTCATTTTTTTTTTCATAAAAGTAACTCTGGCTCCACAGCAATGCTTTATGCCTTAACACCATATGTCACAGGGGAAAAACAGTGACACACATAATCAAACAGAAAAAATTTTTAACTTCTTTTTATATTCAAAATTAGAAAATTTCCATTTTGGTCATAGTTTAATGTTCACTAGTGGCACTGTTTTCATTCCCAAACAGAAGCAATTCAAATGACACAAAATCAAAAGGCATTCATGCTGAGAGCGCTCAAGTCAAGAGTTTCAACCTTCAGCATCTGTGAGAAAAAGTGCAGCTAAACAATACAGAAATACTGACGCATGGATAATACAGATGATGAATAGAATTCAAGTATTATTGTTTAATTAGTTAGTTGCACATACAAGCTTTGTTTTCATAATTGCAGTTATCAAATACAAATACATTAGAGGACTATTTTGAAATGCAATGCATTTATGATCCACATGCCATTTCGCTTACAGGAAAAAGGTGTCGGCAATGTATGGCATCATTATGACATTCCATAATAAACAGCCAATCTGAACGCCTCTTCATCCACTGCCAACACTTTCACCACCACCTTGACCCTGATCATCTCCAAATCAGGTCAACAAGAGTTCTTCCCCAAGCAAGAAGAAGCATGAGGCCCAAGTTCTTCAAATCAAATAACTGGCTCATGGAGTTCTACATCCTATTTCTCTTAGCTATAACTACTTTCTCCAACATCCATAAAGTCGTTCATACTGGGATTGTCAAATTACATTGAAGAAAGCTTATAATGTTAAGAGAGTTAAACTGTAATGTAATGTAGCTTTCAAAACTACAATCCTTGAAGATTGGTCAAAACCATTTATAGAAACAGCTTATTGTAAACAGATTAAAGTGTGAATCGACTTCTAATATTTTTTCCTTCTATCAAAGTCTAAGGAATTTGAGCCCCAACAGGAGATCATTTTTAAGATCAGGGACTTAATTTCAGATGGACGCTGAGATGTTCCAATCAGATGTTTCAATGGGAAAAATAAAACCAATACCTATTATCAACAACTTATTTCCTTCCCCCCACACAAAACATAATTCAAGAGATAAGCTAGTTATTTCAATCTAAGAATCTATGATAATGTGATTTTTAAAGTGATATGTCCAATGAACAAATACCCATTGCTGGCATTTTATGGGAGTCTAATATTTGTGCATTTCAAAGCAATGTCTTGCAGTTGGTCCCATCCGCTGTCATGGACTCACTCACTCCATTCTCATAGACACCCAATTGGATTCTAATTGTTAGGAAACAAAATTGAATTCCCCACACGTTAAAAACCAAATTATAAAGCATACCACAAGTTGAAAAGATAAAGGATAAGAATTCTGTTAAGTATGTAAAGTGAACGCAGGCAGACAGTGAATTATTTCGTTGGCTCCTCTGGCCAAAGTGACTTGCTTGCTCACCTATCAAGTATTTTCTTGCATTGGTCTGGTAAGAAGGTGGAGGAATATACTAATAGCATTCACCTGTGAGTAACTGTGAATAAGATTCCTTGGAGTTCCATCCTGCTGTGTATAAAATGAGCCTTCTGAGAAACAGAGAGGAGAATCTCATTACCTCCGTGCAGTAAGTCTCCTGGATCAAGGAGCAGCAGCGGAACCAGGAGACAGAGCACAGAAAAGAAAGGTGGATTTCCTAACCCACAAAGCAAGTAATGATAAGGGCTTGCCAGCGGCGCCCAAAATAAATAAATAATAAATAAACTTGAGGGTTTTTGTGCTGCAAGCTAGCTTGCAGAAAGGGGTGTCTGAACAAGTCATTCATTCAGGAATGCCGGTTGGCTACCTCACAGACCCAGAGCTGACTGCTTGCTGGGAAGCCTTGGTATGCCTCTTGGGGCTTTTATTAGCTGGCTTGAAAGATCTTTGTAACATGCCTGGTAAACAATGATCCTGAGCATTTCTCACTGACATAACATTCCCCCTTTGAAGAAGCCCCTAAATCACAAATTTTGTCTCGGGGTTCTGTGTTGGCTTAGAATGGATATTAGAACTTCGAGAGACCAAGCAGAGAACACTAAATCAGACAACACAAACCATTCAACATCAAAATCAAGATTTCAGATTCAAGCCTGCTCACTATGAGAGCTTGCTTACACCGGATGACATTCCCAGAAAACCATTACATTTCAAATAAAATGAACACACTGTGCAATTCTGCCAAGATGGAGAACTAAGCAGTCACGCTACGTGGACCTTCTGCATCAAAGACACGAGAGACCGAATGAAACACGTACAGATGATAATCGGGAAACATGAGCACAGAGGGAATAACAGAGAAGTGTGCTGAATACAAACTCAAAGAAGAAGCTAAACAAATGCAGTTGGAGAGGAAACAGAAAGGTAAACTAACAGCTAGCTGCGAATTTATCTATGACTGTGCCATGCAGGGTCAAAGTTATGAAACTGTCTCAGATCAAACACTTTGAGGGAATGAGACACCAATGGCCCAGGGGACACCAAGGTCAATTGGCCTGAGATAGTCCACAGAGCTCTTCATCTTACATTGGTGGGTGGCAGTGTGCATCTTCAAAGGTCTGAATCAGCCATCTAAGGCATAAATATTGCTTCCTCCCTGTCTGGAGCAAAAAGTACTGACAATTGAAAGGCATACATAAAAAAATTAGTTCAATGGTCTAGTGGCCCACATGAACATCAACCTCCACAACCCTGAGACGAGATGTGTGAGATTGTGTCTTGAAGGGAATGGGATACAAAAATGGAGCAGAGCTCAAAATCACAAGAGACCAGCCTTATTGGTAGTGCACACACACACACACACACATACATACAAATTATAGCCTTTAATAGCCTTTCCGATCTGAAATTGAACTCATTTCCATGGTAAGAATAACCAATCATTTAGGATCAAAAGGGCAGCATTTACCAGGGCTAGGAAAGAGGGAGGGATGAAAACAGCACATGCAGGGGAGAAGGGGGCTAAGCATGGGCACTCTGAGCGGATTGAACTGGATGCATTAAAACACAAACATTATTGAATATGAAAAATGGATGACCTGTTGTGTGAACCTTCACTTACATCACAGTCAAAACAAATGTAAAGAAAATGAGTATCTTGGAAAGAAGTAGCACCAAATACTCAGATCATCTTTACTGTGAACCCTAAGTTCAATGTATTTTTATGTTTGTATGCATGGTTCAAATCCCACTTGTCTCTTAAATGCTTTGTGAGAATGAATGGAGCCCTAAGTCATTTTCTATTATTCATAATTCAGAATACTGTCAATGGCATCAAAACCCAACATAGCCATCTTCAAGTTCACAACTAAAATCGGTGAAAGATAAATTTTACTCCGTCTGTCAGGAGTTATGTCCCTAGTAAACAAGACATTTGCAGAGACAAAGAAAACAAAACTAGTCCATCGGTAGACATACGTGAGCATAATCACTTCATACACGCATTTGTCCCAAACACGGATGTTTCTTAATTCTCCCTCACTGCTTTGCACCTTCTTCTTGGTGTTTTAATTTTTACTGATTTTGACGTTTCATGGGCTTAAACTCAGGTTTGAAATTTGCATTTTTTCCTCTTGAAAAATCAAGATAAGAAGCTGACTGAAATACGATGAGGGAAAAATTTCCACTAGTTGGAATCCATTCTGACATGGCCTGTTCTGATCTTGTCCTCAAAACAGAGAATGTCCTCCCCTGGGGAACTTTCATTTAGTGAGAAAACTACAAGATAGGCAGATTTGATCAATCCGTCAGCCATCATTATCATTAAAAACATCTGAGTGAGAGATTGTACTTTCAATGTGGCATTTCATTACTAATCCCTTTGGATCTTGCCTTAAGTCTTAAATGAATGCCAGCTATAGAACTGATTTCTCTAGAAACGAAATGCTGAAAATGTTGCTGCTCAGAAACAATTTGATCCCCCCTATATGAAATATCTTAACGAGGCACATGAACTCAAAAGTCTGATGATGGGATACCCTGAGCTGAGGAGAGGTAAGAATAGGACAGCTAGCCATCAGTCATACACATGAACAGTCATACACGACGGGTATGACA
Source organism: Nesogale talazaci (assembly GCA_004026705.1). Classification (NCBI taxonomy): domain Eukaryota; kingdom Metazoa; phylum Chordata; class Mammalia; order Afrosoricida; family Tenrecidae; genus Nesogale; species Nesogale talazaci. The sequence goes on along the minus strand of PVJH01023402.1, from coordinate 2,190 downwards.
ATGTTCCATCCACAGACTTTACAATAAATATTTTGAAATCTCACAGTGTAACATGTTATTCTCGTAGAGAATTCTTATCATGATATTTAGATTCTTACATTCTGATAGAAATTAGAAGCTAGTTTTTGTCATGTGGATTATTGTTAAGTCCATCTTTGTACCTTCTTTCTCAACCATTCCTGAGTGTGGCAGCCATGTGCTTATGTTAATTTTATGATTGAAATGTAGGGGTGGAGTCTAGCCTGTTAATCTGGAGATAGCCATTGAGTAGCCAAAGAGGCCTCTATGTGGGCATGGCTTTCACCTGAGACTCTCGATATTTCCCTCGTGAAGATGAGAAGCTATCTCCCCCAGTTGTTGGGAGTTAAGTTTCAGAGACGAATAATCACCGACAAGACAAGCTGGCATTGTTTGAGAAGCTGGAGGAGCCAGGTGAAAGACCACACAGCTTTGCCCTGATAGAGGCAGGCCTCTGAAGCTGGAGCAGAATGCTGTTGATGGACCCTGAGCCCTAGAAACGAGGAGCCATGGGGAGACCCCTGTTGGTGTCGGGCTGTACCCACTGACCTGTGCCTTAGTGAGTCAGAAGGAGACTTTATGGACTGATTTCGGGCATATGGGTAAATATCGGACTTGTGATTTTGAGCTGGACTGGACTGAAATGTTTTCTCCATGTCCTGTTCCTTTTGTATATAAACCTTTTCCTTATACCTATATGCGTGTTTGTGAAATTTGTTCCTCTAGTGTACCCGGACTGACACATTGAGTCTGGTTATATATATTTAACTTGTCTGCTAAGCCTTATGTGTGTGCAGAATATCACACAACCACAAGTCATAGACGAGGGCAATTCAGAAAGTTAATGGGAAAACTAAATTAAAACATAGTGGAATTTTTGAAGTGCTGCTGTGTATGACGTGTGTGTGTGTGTGTGTGTGTGTGTGTGACCAGCATTGTGGAACAGTTTGAAACGAAGTGTTGAAAGTGCACCAAGCCAAACAGGCAGCTCTCCTTCTGCCAGTGATCTGCATCATGGGCTTATTTCCACGAGAAAAAAGTGAAAGTGGATTAAGCAAGTAGGAGATACCCTAATCACAAGAAAAGTCTTTTCTAGATCTCGCCCAACAAAAATGTTGGTAAGAATGTAAAAACTGGGATGGCAAGAAACAAGAGGAACATGATATGTGTAACTATCTCAGAAATAGCATCATATTATATGTCAGCCCAAATACTTGATTTTGGGTTCAGAATTAAAAACAAAACAAACAAAAACTTAATAAACATGTTATCTCTCCCAATACAATCCCCGAGTTTCTCTCTCAAAATTTTCTTTTCTCCATAGAGTTAATATATTTAAGGCACAGATGCTGATGAATGAACTCTAGAATGATATATACTTGCACAGAAATGAAAAGGAACATGAACAAATGACTGATTAAAACTAAGGTAGGGGACTAAGATATAAATCAGGTTGGATCTTGTTACCAATATAAGACAATCTAACAACAAAATTGTTAGAAGATTTTGAGTTTTTTGCTTTTCATATATATATATATATATATGTATATCCAACTCTTGAAATGATTATTTTCTTGAGCTGCTGGTGAAAATATCAAAAGAAAAGTTATAATGTTAGTGGAAGTTAATTTGGTTATCATATGCCTCTATATTTTGCTAATTGCATGACTCAGGAAATAACATTTTTGGTATAATATCTTTGAAAACTGAATTTTGGCCATCACATATTTAACTGAAAATATATTCACTGCTTCAGTCATTGTAGCTAAGTCTGATTGCAGTCTACATGTAAGACACCAAGTTAAATAAATTCAGACTAGCCATATAATGGAATACTGCTACGTTGGCCAAGCAAAATATTCAATGGCACAGAAAAACTATTTAAGAGTAAGAAATTGGATGTATCCTGTGGTTTTTCAGACTGTTCAGAGCTTCACCCAGTTAAAGCACCACCTATTTTTCCTGCATTTGTTAATGCCTGTCTTCACCTATCAGAAGATCCAAATGAAGTACTGTAGGTCCGTCTTTTCTCATCCCTGGAGCCTCAAGACCTTAATATAACAAGACATGGAAAGAAGAGGAGTCCTTGACAATACTCTAAAGTTCTACCAATACTGACTTTTCAAGCTAAAAAAAACTGCTTTGTGTGAGCAAATAGGAGTTCTGTATAGT
>PVJH01023401.1:0-34904 GCA_004026705.1 Nesogale talazaci | reverse complement strand
AGAATTGGAGGAAGGCTGATTAACCACATATAGGCTTACCACCTTGCATGTTGAGATTGAGAAGAATTTGACAAATTTTCTTTTATTTTTTATTTATTTATTTTTTTAGGTATAAGGAAAAGGTTTATACACAAAAGGAATGGGACATGGAGAAAGCATCCCAGCCCAGTCCAGTTCAAAGTCATAAGTCCGGTATTAATCCATATGCCTGAAGTCAGTCTATAAAGCCTGCTTCCAACTCAGGAAGTCACAGGTCAGTGGGTGCAGAATTCTGGCACTGGCAGGGGTCTCCCCATGACTCTTCGCTTCCAGGGCTCAGGTCCATCAACAGCATGCCACTCCCGCTTCAGAGGTCTGTCTTCATCAGGGCAAAGCCGTGTGGTCTCTCCGCTGGCTCCTCCAACTTCGCCGATGCTGCCAGCTTGTCTGTGATTAATCGTCTCTAAATACTAACTCCCAACAACTGGGGAAGATAACTTCTCATCTTCATGAGGGAAATTCTGCCAAATTTCCCAGGAGTCTCAGGTGAAAGCCATGCCCACACAGAGGCCTCATCAGCTACTCAATGGCTTTCTCCTGATTCACAGGCCAGACTCCACCCCTACATTTCAATTATAAAATTAACATAAGCACATGACTACCACAATACTGTAAGTTGCTCCGCTTCTCATTTTGTGAGATATGGCCATTTGATTTAATCTTCACCGTGTGTACAATTTCTAGACTGTGTCCCTAAGGAGAAGGATTCCTCTCTTCCCCTCCCCCAACTCTTTCTATCTCCAACTGGCTGAAATTCAATCGCAATAACGAGTCATCTAGAGTGCTGTTAGGAGTCATTGGACTGGTTCCAAGCCATAGCAACTGTATTCGCAGCAGAACGAAACACTGCCCGGAAACACTGCCCGATCCCGCATCATCTTCACAACTGCCCCTAGGGCTGAGCCCATTGATGCAGCCAATGTGTCAATCCATCTCCTCGAGGGTCTTCCTCTACTTTCCCAGGCATGCTGCATGGGAGGCCATTGAAAAGGCCATTTGTGTTAGTCCACATTGACTAGAGAAACAAATCCAGAGACACTCATCTGTGTGTAAGAGAGAACTTTGTATCAAAGAGCAATTGTACCTTAAGAAAACATCCCAGCTCAGTCCACTTCAAGTCCATAAGTCTGCTATTATCCCATATGTCCAATACCAGTTTATAAATTTCTCTTCAGCCTCATGCAACACATGCAATGACGCTGATTTCAGGGAGATCACAGGCCAGTGGGTAGAAAGTCTTGTGGATCCAGTGGTGGTGGAAGGATCTCAGCACTGGTGTGATTCTCCACATGACCCCTCCAGCTCCAGGGTTCTGGCTCTATCAGTATAGCTCCATGTGGCTTGTGAATAGCAATGTCTCACAGGAAGACAAGCATAAGCAGTGTGTTTATGTGGCCTCCGGTAAGATCTGTCACACCTCCAAATGAGGTCATCAAGCTGCAACCTGATGGACAGGCTAGACGCCACCTCTTTGCAAATTGACAGATTATGTAACTGCCAGGAGCACCTTAGATCTCAAAGTAACATCCTAACAAGTTGTTAATAAGCTTTTATCTGATGCCACATTCTTCTTAATATAAGCTGGCTTCTCTGATTATTTGCTCAGTGTACAGATTGAATAAGTAAGGTGAGAGGACACAATCTTGTCACACACCTTTCCTGATTTTAAACCATCAATTATCCCTATCACATACAGCATTGTACTCCATGATGGGTTTTGCAACATTTTGTTTAACAATGAATGCCATGCCATTCCTCTTCATCATGCTATTCCCAGGATAGCAAATCATATGATTATTTTATTCAGATTGGCCAATACCAGTCCATTTCAGCTTACTAAGAGCTGGAATATTGATTTTCATGCATCCCATTTCACTTTTGATCATTTCCAATTTTCCTGGAGTCATACTCACATATTCCAAGTTTCAATCATCAGCAGATTTTTACAGCTGTTTTTCCTTACCCTGAGTTGTGTCCCCAAAAAGATCCAAGATCCCACAGACTTTACTCAACTCATGTCACCATGGTAACCTTCACTTTGAGAAATCTGCTCCTGCTCAGACATATTTTGAGTACCCTCAAACTGGAGAGTCTCAGTCTCTTCTGACAATGTTCTGCTTCCATCTATTGGACCTTCTGTATATGTTTTGACGGTATGCATAAGGTTTCCAGCAGCTACTTCTTCCACTTCCCCTCTCTCCTGCCAGCGACGCGTCCCCCCTGGAGGGAGCGGAGCGATAACCGCGACTGTCCTCTCGCAGACCGCCGCCAGAGAGACCTGACGGAGCTCAGCGGCGGCCAGTTGGTTCCTCCGGACCATTCGGGGCGCCGAGACGCCGGGACGGGCCTCCGGCTCCGTTTCCCGCCGCCCGCCGCCGACAAATTTTCTTTTAAAGATCAAAGAATGCAACCTTCAGAATAGATTATAAACCAAATGTAAAGAAAACCAAAATCCTCACAATTGAACCAGTAGATAATGTGACAAATGGAGAAAAGATTGATGCTGTCAAAGACTTTGTCATGTTTGAATCCACAGTCAATGCTCATGAAAGGCAGCAGCATATAACATATTACCGGATGTTTTGCATTTGGTAAATCTGCTGCACGGCTTCTTTAAAATATTGAAAATCAAGGATGTTATTTTGAAGACTAAGGTGAAACTTAACCAACCAGTGGTATCTTCATTTGCTTCCAGTGTATTTGAAAGCTGGATATTGTGAAGAACGCATTTAAATTATGGTGCTAATGAAAAATATTTAACAGACAACAGGCTGCCAGAAGAACAAACAAATCTGTCTTGGAAGAAATACAGCCAGAAGGCTCTTAAGAAGCAAGGATGGCAAAACTTCATCTCACGTACTTTGAATGTGTCATCAGGAGCTAGCAATTCCTAGAAAAAGACACCATGCTTGATAAGGCAGAAGGACAGGGAAAAGAGAAAAAAACTTTGATGAGATGGCTTGGTACAGTGCCTGTAACAATGAGATCAAGCATGACAGTTATGAGGATGGGACCAGACTAGGCAGTGTTTCATTCTGTTGCACTTGAGGTCCCTGAGCCACAACCAACTGACAGCATCCAACGACACTCACCAGGATCACCTCCATAGAGTTTTCAATGGTTGTGATTTGGGGCAGCAGATTTCCAGGTCTTTGCTCCAAGGTTTCAAAACTCCAACTTCCCCTTTAGTAGTTCAGGACTTATCATTTACACTCAGGGACTCAGGTAAGACCTCTGAGTTGGATTTCTGCTTGCTTAGCACTAGGAAAAACTGTCTAGCGCCTATTCTTCCTCCCTGAAGCAAATTCCCTTCCCACATCTCCTACTCCTCCCCACTACCTCCATCACTTTCCCAAGATCATTTTTCACACTAGTGCTGAGAATGAGGGAAAGGTTCATTCAAGCAAGTAATAAATGAACCCCCGACTTTGGAACAGGAGTAATTAGTGCACATTATCACTTGGGCTAATGAGATCAGAGTGGTGCTGTCCGCGCCCAACATGCCTAATCAGGAATTTAAATTAAGAAGTTCTACTCTCTGTGATTAAGGAGATCTTCACTGAAACACTGCACTCCTAATTCTTTTGTATCTTCCTTCATCAACCCAGTATCAAATGTTTTATGACACTGAAAATATGCTTAGTCTAAAAGGAGCAGATGCCCAAATCTCCTTGTGCTCATTTAGACAGACATTTAATTTTTCTTTATCTGGGGTGTTATCAGCCAGGATTACATACAGACACAGATATATACAAGTGATTGTGGCTGGATTTGGTAGAAATTGTTTCTTTATAAGCAATATAAACAGAGCATTTTAAAAAATCCCTCTGTCACAGAGAAAAAGAAAGAGTTGAAGATAGGAGGGAAGGAGCTCAAGGCATGTGCCTAAATTGAAAATTCCTTATTTTATTTACCCAATCATCGAGCAAGGTCAGGGAGTACTTTGCCCCTGAGTTGTCTGAAAAATGCCACCTAACAAGACTTGCATTAACACCAATTTGTGCCTCACCCTCTCCTGAACACAGCACACAGTGTCACATCTAATATCTGGTGTAGCCCAGTGCAGTATTTGAGGTTATCTAATTTACTGACGAGAAAATGGATGCACAGGGATTATAACTAGCTTGCTTATGTCTACACAGTGAACACATGACTGAATTGGCATTCAAATCTAAGTTTGTCAACACTAACGGCTCATAATCTGCTTGTTCAATAGCAAATACATTTCTAGGCATCTTTACAGCTATCTTTTAGTCTTTCTTCTTTTCTCAAGGACCTTGCATTTCCCAAATCAAATGTTCATATCGCTATGTGACCACAAATTTCACCACACACTCCTGAAATAGATGCACAGGTTATAGTGAGAACATTTACTTCGCAGAGCAGTTCCTGGGGGATGTTTTTTAGTTAGTGGAGATGAAACTGGAATAGTGTTGGTGACCAGGGTGAACTAGGGTTGCCTGTTGACAGTGACCCAACTCTGGTGATGCCACAGCCCCTTTGGCATGCCCCTCCCATCTCCTAGGCAATAATTTCTATCGTGTCAAATTCTGAATTGAAGTTGAAAACCCTTGAGGAATGGCCACAAAAAGGGGCCAAAAGACAGATCTGAAATAAAAGTTTCCTTTTGCTTCAGATACGTGACCTGGAAATATGTCGGAGAGAAACAGAGAAAGAGTCTCAGCACCATCCTGAAGTAGATTTGAAACACAGGCTTCCTAGTGACAAACTAGGTCTTTGGGTAAATTACCTGGGCTTCTCTGAGTCCTGGCTTCTTCAGGTGTAAGCTGGTGTTATTAATGCTCACTTTAACTGGTTAATTGAGCCACTTGAGTGATCATAATCAAAATGGTTAGTGTCTACTGGCTTTCTTTGTAGCAGTATTGTTCTCGGAGCTTGAGATGGTTTCACTCATGTCATCCTCCTACGCATCTCGCTACTATTGTTGCAAACATTGTACAAATACGAAAACTGAGATCCAGAAGAGGTTGGCATCTCATTTAAGATCACATGGCCAATAAGTGGCAGAGCCAACTTTCCACTCTGGGTAGCCGAATAACCCCAGAGACTGTGGCCCTGATTACCACTGTCCTGAGCACTGCCAGAGTGAGAGCAGCGGACAGCGTGGTGATGCACAGCTGGGTGTCATGGAAACGAGCGACATATGGGGTAGACTTGGTCTGGGGAAAGGAGACAAACAAGAAGTCTCCCACCCGCCTACTCCATACTCTGCCAGACTCTTCTTTGTTGTGACTGGCTCATATCCCCAGTACACAGGCAGAGTAAAGGACGTCTTTCTATAGGCTTTGGGTCTCATCACAGCTTTGTTTGGCTGAGACAAATGCAGGGGGTTCAGCAGAGAAGCCCATCAAAGGAGAGTTGGTTTCTGGGGAATTAATTGAAATTCCTTTAACATTCTCCTGGCATCGCCCAAACTGTGTGTTTATCCCCAGTAGATTATCATTAATTGGATGAGCAGGAAGACCAAGAAAGTCTCTGATAGCTAATTTATTAACTTCTCCAGATTTCAGGAACAGAGTGGGTTGAGCAATTTGGGATTCATTTAAGGGATTGGGGAAGAAAGAATGCCCATCAGAGGGAGATACTGTGATACTGAGTACAGGGTGATGAATGTCTTCTCTTGGTCTCAAGAAGGGTTGAGATGGCAGTTTCTGAGACCTGAAATTTACATTGCATTTTTCTTCTTTTCAGTTCTGGGATTTTTCCATCATCTCATTTCAGAGCTTCTCTCCCTTACGTAAATCTCCCAAGTGTCTGTTGTCTTCCAGTTGGCATGTATGGGGGACACTGGTTTCAAGTAACCAGGGGGGAGTTTTCTGCGTGTTTTAGTGCTGTTGGTTGTTGTAGGAGTTGCTCCAACTCATGGCAATCTTGTGAATCTGCACAAAAGATTGCTCGGTGCTGACCACCTTCATGATTGAGTTCATGTAGGTGGTCACTGTGTATTTTAATGTCTTTGAACCTAGGCGTTAATCGTCCAGCCCTACCTCAGACAATAATCTGTTGTAATTGGAAGGGCTTTTAGAAGGGGATGACTAGACCTTCTTTCTATTCTGTCTTACAGTGGACATGCTGCTGCATCTTGTCTACCATGGATGACCCTGCTGGCATTTGAAATACTGGTGGCATCGCTTCCGTAAGTATAGTAGCACTCAACAAACTCATACAGCCAGAGAGTAGTCCTACAACTATAATGCTCTATGTCTCCTTCTGTACCTTCTCAACCATCCACCAGTATTTGACCGTTGTTCAAATCAGAATGTCCACAGCTTGTCATCATTGGAAGTGGAACTCTGATTTTACAGGTTTGGAGACAATGGTGATCTATTTAGCATCAATCTCAAAGGCCAAGAATAAGGCCGCAAATAACCCAATTTACTTTCATAGTCCTTAAATTTGTAGAACAGAAAGGTTCTAAGTATCCCTCCATTTTTTCAACATCTATAAGCTCTCTTCTTACATACAGAAGAGGCTAGTCCTCCAAAATCCCCTCAGTGACCTTTATTAATAGTAAGAGGCAGCACCATCACATCATAAAGTTTATATGGAAGAAAGCTAAGTGAATCATGACCCGTTTAACAAAGAATTCTATGCTCTGCACATAATGATTTCAGTTTATCTTTTAAGCCCCACTTTAAGTTCAGTATTTTTCAGAGAGCCTCCCCTCACAACCTCAGGCATAACTCCAGCCGTGGAAAACCATGAAAATCTTAAATATCATCCCAGTCATCCCTTTATTGCTTACAACTATTCTGTAATAATGATAATAATTCAGGACTTTATTATGATTGAGTGCCAATAGCTCAATCATAATTTAAGATCATAATGTAAGTTATAATTAAAATCAACTATTGGACTTTTGTGCATATTCCTTCTCATTAAATAGAATGTAAACTTATTTGGGGAAAGGGATCCATACTTTCCTGTATTGTCAACTACCGAGGCAATTCTATGCTACCCTATAGAATTGCTATGAGTCAGAGCAGCAAGTGTGATTTGGGTTTTATCACCAACTAAAACTGACAATGCAAAACTGCAGTTTAGTGAGTGGGGCATTTGAAGGTGAGATTATTCGTGCTGGTGACTTGCCAATTGTGCTCTTGTTTTCAGATTTTATTGGCCTTTACGTGAACCAAGAAAACACAGAAAGACATAGCTGCCATTGAGCTGACTTTGACGTGCCACAACCTTCTGTACAGTAGAACATAAGATTGCTGAGTCCAGCATCACTCACACAATCATCATTTTGCCTACTGTACCCTGAATCACTCCAGCTCACCACTGGTCTCCATCTGCTTTTTTTGGATTTCTGCTTGGCCAAATATGACTTACTCCTATAGCAATTAATCCCTCTGGAGCATGTGTATAAATCTGTGGAGTTGGAGAGTGTTCTGTTATGATGCATACATTCTTAATGTTTTCTTATAAATTGGGGGGAACTTAAAGAGCAAATGAGTTTTTGATTCGATGATTCACAAAAATTTGTCTCATGTCATTGCAATCCCTAAAATGTGCTCAAAGAAGCAGCAGTTGATAGATGAAAAAGTATGCTGCACTGGGGGAACCTGCTGCATGAGACCTCTTTCAAGTGCTGAAAAGCAGGGAGGTTACTTTGAGGATTGAGATGTACCTGATCTAAGCCATGTATTTAAGCCACACTTCGTGTGCATATAAAAGCTAGACCTTGAAAAAGGAAAACTAAAGTAGAAGGAGTGCATTTCAATTGTGGTGCTTGTGTTAGTCTGGGTTGACTGGAGAAACAAACCCAGAAGCACTCAAATATGTATATAAGAAAGATGTTTATGTATGAGAGCAATTGAGTATAACAAAAACATCCCAGCCCCATCCAGATCAAGTCCTTAAGTCCAATATTAACCCATATGCCTGGTACCAATCTATAAAGTCCTCTTCAGACTCACAAAAATCATGCACTAATACCAAATATAGGAAGATCACAGGCCAATGGGTGCAACCTCTTGTGGAACCAGTGGTGGTAGAAGCATCTTAGTGCTTGCAAAGATCTCCATGTGGCCATCCAGTTCCCAGGGCACAAGGTCTATCAATGTAGTGTCACATGTCTTGTCAGTAGAGTGTCTCTTGGGGAGTAAGCAGAGAGTGTGTTTCTCCCGTCTTCAAGGATGAAAATGCAGGAGTTCCCCGAATTTTCAGGAGCCCATGCCCACACAGAGGTCTCATTGGCTCTGACCCAAATAACAAACTACCCTAAACCCTTCACTCTGAATCCTCTCAAGTCTCAATTTGACACTAGATTATGTAGCTACTACAGTGTTAGAGAAGAATATTGAAAGTGACATGGATTAACAGAAACACAAACAAATCTGTCTTGGAAGAAGGACAGAGTGCTCTTTAGAGGCAAGGATAGCAATATTTCATCTTATATACTTTGGATTATTTCCAGGAGAGACCAGTGCCTGAAAGAGGACATCAGGATTGGTAAAGTAGAGGGGAAAGTAAAAAGTGAACGGCTCTCAAGCCTAAATTCTTTTAATTGGTTCAAGGGTGAACACACAAGCTGTACAAAGCCAATGAGAGCTTTCACAGGGCTTAATACATAGCCATTGAAAAATAATAATGAGATAAATTTGCTTTCTACTGTGGGAGTCCTAATCCAGGACTATTTAACCCTAAATCTGTTTAAACTAGTCATCTTTACTACTCTTTCAAGAAAGCTTGTTAAAGACAGAGCAAACTGAACTACAGGAAACCTAAACAAGAAGTAGAGACAGACAACCTCCACAACATCATTTGAGCCACTGGATGCAGTCATTTCTAAATTCTTCATCCCCTTCCTGGAACATCCCATTTTCTCAAACCAATTCATTCCTCTTTCATTTAAGTCAGTTTTATTTGGGTTTCTACAAAAGTAAAAAATCTTTCAATGCACAAAACAGAAGTTCTAGAAGAAACAAAGTATATTCTATGAAGGTATGTGGTCTATCTCTCTTGTTTTTGGTGCATCACTAAATGTCTAGTTTGATAATTAGTTGACAAGTGGATGAATATATTTCTTAAGAATCCTGAGCACCACTAAAGAAAATGGTCCACAAATAAAGAGGCAAGAGTCTCAACAGGGCCCTGAGGTTTTCAAAATGTTCTTTGGAAAGAATGTCCTTTCTTCTCCTTATTCCTGTCTACAGTTGTGAGTTGCCATAGTCATCTCCAATTCAAGTTGACCTGACACTCTCATCCTAATAGAGCCGAATGTGCCTGTTCCTGTGAGATCTTTCCAGAAATTGGAATGTTGGGGTCTGTTAGACTATGGTTTATATCCCTCTCAGTAAGAGCTGTTATTTTCTTTGCTTTCTCTTTCACCAAACATGATGTCTTTTTCTAGCAGCTAGTATTTCCTAATGATATGTTCAATGTAAGGGAGGCAAAGTCTCATAAATTTCCCTTCTACAAAGCATTGTGGTTGCATTTCTTCTGATAGAGATTTGCTTGTTCTTCATACAGTTCACTGGAAATTCAATATAAATTACACTCTTCATAATTTGAATGCATTAATTCTTCTCTTTGTTTATTTCATTGCCAGCTTTTTTTTTTTTTTTTTTGCCTAATAGGAGATTGAAAAGACCATGACTTGGCCAGGTACACTTCAGCCTACAATGTAATATCTTTAATTTTGAAGACTTTAAAAATATCTTAATCCAATCCGATCTCTCAGACTCAAGAAGACACTGACCAGCTTACACACTCCAATTTTTAATTTGTCTCTTTTGCCGTTTTTGTTTTTCAACTAAACATTGAAAGTAGAATTTTGCATGAAATATTCCTTAAGATCTTTTGGGCCCTTTTTCAATCCATCCACATTCTTCATCCCACCATAAACACTTACCCAGCTGCAAAGAAGGCCTCCAGTAGGATGTTCATTAGATGTTTTAAAATAATTTCCATTATGTTATGTAGAATCTCTCAGCGGTGTTGTGACAAAATGCCTCCACAAGCAAAAAGAAGCAGCAAAAAATTGATCTTCTGTCACTCTTCCTCCCTTGCAATATATGTGTCACTTACTGATAAACAAAATCAACAGAGAGACACTATAGGAAGCATGCTCCCTCTGTTGGTGTTGACAGAGATATTCATAGACAAACAGAAGGCCAACAAAGCCCATGTTCCAGAAGTAGAATCTGACAATCTGCAATAATTCTCAGGCTGCCCATTCCATTTATAGAAAGTGCCACTACATCTATAGAAAGTGCCAAAGAATTAAAAATAGAAGAAGTATTTGGAAGAAATAAAACAATACGATCTTTTCTCTGTGACTTGGCAAGGAGTTAAGCAGTCAATCCCAAAGCAAAGATGTTCTTGACGTGACTGAATCTGATAGGCTGAGTAGCATACACAAATGAAGTGCTTGGAATTAGGGAAGAGTATAAGTATACTATCCCCTGAGAATTAGGGCAATATGGTGATAAGAAGAACCTGTGACTCATGATATCTGTATCTTCTCATAGTCACAGGACTTCTTGTTCTTGCTCCATGTGACCAAGGTTATAGTCAAATAAGAAAGGCCACCACAACACACTCCAATATCTGCTCAAAATCAGGTAGAATAATCAAGCAAACAAGAACACAGTACCATCATAAGAATGTTCGCTGATGAACTGATTTGTTCACATCACCCCACTTCTTTTAATCTTTCAATGGATCCTCATCTCCTACAAGAAGGATGCCAAAATTCTCGATATGAAGCATAGGGTCCTGTGTAGTTTGAGACCTGCCTACCTCTACACTCACTCTCTTTAAAGCCTCAGGACTTCTCAGCATCCTAATGCTTTTTCCTCCAATGCCTTCACTCATTATGTTCCTCTGCCTAAAATGGCTCCCCCAGAGCATTCTCAATGGTCAAAATTGCACTGATCTTCCCCAGGAATCTGTCCCTACTCAACAATAATTAAGGTTCCCATAATGCCTGTTAATGTTATCACTGCATTACCATGGGTCATCACAATTTTCTGTTTATGTGCTTCCATCCCAACCACTAGATTAAGAGCTCCTTCTGGGCAAAAACTGTGTCTTAGGCAATTCTGAATCACCAGTCCCTAAAAAAGCAATTAACATATAGAAGGTACTAAAAAAAGTTGTTGAATAATGAGAGCATTAACTTGCAATTTTTCCCAAAGTGAATTATAATTCCCTCCAGAGCAAACCTACAAGCTCCTAGACAGGCTTACACATGAGCGTGTGCATGTGTACATACCATTCTTATGACAAATTTTAAAAAGAAAAGAAAGAAATTGTAAAACAATAAAATAACAGGACCAGAATATGTCTGGTCAAAGGCTACTCTTTTTCTCTATGTGATCACCGTCAATAACCAGCTCATAAGGCATGCACTCCTGGCACACTTCCTGACTGACATAGAGCTTACCATCTTCAGGAGCAATCTTTTCTGCTTGGACTACTCTGAATTTTAGCAAACTCCTGCTTAGAGTAAGCTGAAATTTACTTGACTACCACTTCTTCCAAGTCACAGTTCCTAATCCAATTCCCTACAGCCATACAGAACAATGCTAATCTTTTCCCTTATGATGGACTTCAAATATTTGAGGAAGCCAAGTCCTCTCATCTCCAGGGTACACAACACAAATTCCTTAAAGTCATACCCAAACACTTGAATTTTGAGTCCCTCTCAAAGCCTTAGTCATTCTCTCTGGATATGCTCCAGAATTATCCCTCAGGATCATCTGCTAAAGGCTACACCAAGTGCTACTTGGTGTAGATTCTAAAATTAAATGTTAAACTCTACTGGATATAAAAATCACCTGGGTAATTTAGTTAAAATGCACACTGGGAAGCCCAGGCACAAGGATACTAATCCCATGGGTTTGCAGTGGCATCAAGGAATCTACATTTGATAAACTGTGACTGGACCACAGATCACAACTCAAGAAATGCACAGCTAAACGGTGACCAATTCTGTTTTCTACTCTGCAGGAGGGGTTAGATATGTCTTCCTTTTGATTGAAAAGGGAGTTGAATTTTAATTTCTATTTGGTTACAAAATGCTGTCTAAATATCAAATGCATATTAATAACAATGAATGGAAATTGGATCTCCACTAAGCCATCACACTGAAGCAAAAGAGGAGCTGGCAGATGGTGCTCCTTCATCAGAGACCGGTCAAGACTGGTCAAGGGAATGAAAGAGCAGATTCCATGTTCTCTGTCCTTCCAAACAACAGTCTTTTAAGCAGCATAAAGATAAGTGATCTGTTCTTTATATTTTTTGAATGTGCCCTGGGAAGCCTTTTCCATTTCATAAGTACTCATATTAGCAAATCAAAGAAGCTAGGGAAGCACTTAGGCAAGGTGCCAGGGGAAAAATCATGCCCACATTGTTTCACTTTGTTAATGTTATTAGTGAATTATTAATTGCCACTATTGATGAGTTCTACTTAAAGACCATCTTTCTATTTAAGCTCTTGAGAATAAGTGATAGAGAGAAAGTCACCATAGACACTTTCCCAGGGATAGAGACAAGACTTGAAGGTTGCTAAAAGGTTGGTCTCCAAAAACAGACCTACTGAGTTTGAATCTTGGCTTTTCTGCTGACTAATTCATTCCCTTAAGCAAGTTACTCAATTGCTCACAGTTACCATTTCCTCATCTGTGTAATGAGACTTCTAATAGTAACAATATCATAAGATTATTATAACAATTAAGCGAGGCAATAAGCAAAGTTCTTAGCATGATGTCTGGTGCAATAAAAGCTCACTGCCCTCAAGTTGATTTGGGCTCATTGTTATCCTAGAAGACAGAGAGGAACTATTTGAGCTCGTTTCCAAAAGGTTTCCAAAACTGTGAATCTTCATGAAAGTGGACAGCCTCATATTTCTCCCAAGGCATAGCTGATGCATTTGTAGCCCAAGTATAGCCTATTGTGTGACCAGGAACCCTTCCTTGGCATAGGGCAGGGTCCTAATTAATGAAACAGTATTCATTTCTGTATTTCATTCATTTATTTATTGCTTCTACTTCCATACAATCCTGCAGAAAATCTGTGGCCAGACTGTTACATTTATCTCA
This sequence comes from Nesogale talazaci, assembly GCA_004026705.1. Lineage (NCBI taxonomy): Eukaryota > Metazoa > Chordata > Mammalia > Afrosoricida > Tenrecidae > Nesogale > Nesogale talazaci. The sequence goes on along the minus strand of PVJH01023401.1, from coordinate 21,795 downwards.
TAGATGAAGACACCAACGCAAAGTAAGAGTAAGTTCGTTGCCATGGGAACAAAATTCAGGTCTTTCAGTCACTGGTTGAAAGTTACACTTCCCATCAATTTCTCTCTCAGAATGTCCTCATTTATCAATAAAGGAAGAGGAGCTTCTCAAAATAATCTGGCCCAATGCCAGCAGGGGGAGCAGAACATGAAGGTCCCAAGGGAGTGCCAACAATAGACTTCAGAGCCAGGGCATGTCACCCCATTGGATTCTACTAGAGGACACCCCTGGAGGTCAGCAAACAGATCTTAAACTATTTGCATATTTTTCTTTTTTATTATTTTTTATACTTATTTTCTGGGCATTGTTTTTTGCTGTCATCCTTTTGTTTTCTTTTGTCACTTCATCTTGCTATGTCTTGTTTTTTTTGTGAATATTATTATCTCTTCAGGTCTATCTAGATAAGATAGACTGGATGAACAGTATGAGGATAAAACAAAGGAACCTGTGTTTCCAAGGGGATATGGAAGAGAGGGAGGTGGAGAAAGGAGATGGTGTTGACCAACCCAGGGACAAGGGAACAACAAGTGATCCAAAATTAGTGGCAAGGAGGGTGTGAGAGGCCTGGTGAGGATTTGTCAAAGGTAATATAACTGAGAGAAATTACTGAAACCCAAATGAAGGCTGAGCATGATAGTGCGACAAGAGGAAAACAAAAGGAAGTAGAGGAAAGAAATAAGAGACAAAGGGCATTTATAGAGGTCTAAATATAGGTATGTACATAGGCAAATATACTTATATATGAGGGGAAATAGATCTACATGCATATATTTATAAGTTTAGTATTAGGGCAGCAAATGAACATTGGGCTACCACTCAAGTACTCCCCCTCAAGTATTTCCTCAATGCAAGAACACTTTGTTCTATTAAATTGACATTCCATGATGCTCACTTTCCCAATACGATCACTGAAGCCAAATATGTGCATAAGCAAATGTGGTAAAGAAAGACGATAGTACCTGACTATCAAAAGATGTAGTGTCTGGGGTTTTAATAGCTTGAAGATAAATGAGCGGCCATCTACTTCACAAGCCATGGAGTCCTCGTGGAGGAAGCACACCAGCCTGTGTGACCATGAGGTGTCTAAGGGACCATATATCAGCTATCGAATAACTAAAGATTATATCATTGTAAATGAAGGGGAGTTCAGATTGGGGACCCAAAGCCCAACTGAAGGTAATGGGACATCCCCTTGCAGAGGATGGAGATGAACCAGTCAGGGTGCAGTGTAGGAATGATGAAACATACAACTTTCCCATAGTTCTTTAATGTTTCCTACTCCCACCCCCATCCCCCACTATCACGATCTCAATCTACCTTACAAATCTGGCTAGACCAGAGGATGGACATGGTAGAGATAGAAACCAGAAGCATAGGGAGTTCAGGATAGATGATCCCCTCTGGATCAGTGGTGAGATTGGTGATGCTGGGAGGATGGAGGGAGTGTGGGGTGGAAAGGGGGAGCTGATTATAGGGATTTACATATGATCTCCTCTCTGGAGTATGGACAACATGGAAGTGAGTGAAGGGAGACACCAGACAGTGTAAGAGATGGCAAAATAATAATAATTTATTAATTATCAAGAATTCATGAGTGATGGGGGAGCAAGGAGGGAGGAGAAAGGATGAGGAGCTGATGCCAAGGACTTAAGAAAGCAAATGCTTTGAGAGTGATGAAGGCAACAGAAGTACAGATATGTTTGACATACAATGGATGTATTCATGGATTGTGATGGGAGTTGTATGAGTCCCCAATGGAATATTTTTTAAAAAGAGGGAATATGTCAAGAAGAAAAGCTAGAGTTCTAGATTTCAGCCTCTTTATTCCTTCATTTATTCTTTCATTGATTTATCTTGCAAATGTTTGTCTTACCCCGTTCCCATGCCCAACTAGGATCTAATAGCTCTGGTGAGTAAAACAAAGATGGTTACTGGTCACATTTTATTTAGGTCCATGATCAAATGCTACCTCATCACAGAAGCTATCTAGACCAATCACCGTATACAATAGAGCAGATTCTACCCTTTATGGCCCATCCTCTTATTCTGTTTTATCCCTTATCTTCTTTTCCATGTACATACTCTCCACTCATACATTCTATTGGTGTTAGTTTTCTGTCCCCAATCCCATTATACTCTAGGTTCAAGAAAGGGCCGGATCTTCTCTGTATTCTTCACTTTGCATCACAAGTTCTCAGAACCATGTCTGCCCTACAGTAAATGCTCAATAGTTATTTATTGGCTGAATGAATAGGGTGGGTAACACCCCACATAGAATAGGGAAAGGAAGTAGACACAAAAATTACTGCAAATTGTGAGGTTTGGGAGACTATCATGGAGTTCATTTTGATGTATGGTGACCTTGAATATGCCAGAGTACAAATGAGCTCCACAGGCTTTTCAGTGCTGAAAAGTATATGGTTTCAGCAGTATATGGTTGGCCTTCCTTCTGAGTGTCCGTGGGTTCCCCAGTTAACAGCCAAGCTCGGCCCTCATCTGGACTACTCAGGGATTCCCATTGTGAAGCTCTGGGGAAAAAATCTGCTGGGTGTTGAGAAAGAAAGCAATGAATCAGAGAACATCTAGTTAGCTAGATGTTGATGAAGACTCTCTCTGAAGAGGCACTGGGGATAATGAGTCTTCTATGCACAGAGATCTAGAGAACTTGGTCCTTTCCCTCTTGAGCAAGCCCTTATCCATGTGAACTTGGGCCTATCATTGTTCTTTCAAAATCAGGAGTAATTCTGCCTCCCTGGCCACTCCTAATACTTAGCAATATTTCAGCAGAAGATGCTGAAGGCAGGGAGAGCATCACTGGCGGCCTAGCTGAGACGTGATTCTCAAACAAAACTCCTTCATAAAACCCACTGCACGTGCTACTGAAATTACAGCAGAGAGAGGATTTAAGCCTGGGCTTTCAGCTCTGTAATATTTTGGATATGCTCTAATTAGTTGTTAGCATACAGTGCAGGTGCAAGGTAATCTCTATTTATGCAAAAGAAATCTGCAAGTAGCAACCAACATAAAAACATAGAAAGAAAGCAAAGCATCTTTCACCTTGGGGAGAAAAAAATAACCAACAGGTCCTGCTTCTCTCTTGCCCCACTGTCACCCTCGTCCAAATTCAGATGGTACATTGACGGGAGAGACTCGTGTCTATGTGCTAGTAAATAAGGTAGAAGATAGGGAATTTCCAATTCCATAAACATGATTAGTGTTGAGTCCTCTCTGAAGGGCTCTCTTTACCCACAGTGAAGGGTGCACAGAACAGGACAACACTTCCTTCACATCTCCCATTTTAATCATCACCACATCCTTAAGGATGGAAAAGGAAAATAAGCAAAGGTGGAGAAGCAGCCCAGTGAGCACTGTAATGAACCATACAGGGGGGCTGTAAAACTTTCCATCAGTGTTACCATCCCTCCACCACCATCACCCCTGGAAATATCATTCCTGTGTCTTAGTCACTGCACCTTAACTCTGGCAATACTCACATTCTGCCTATTAAAACCATGAGATGAAAAATAAATGAGCATAAGGATGGTTTTCCCAACTGGTCCTGGGTGTCTAAGGGACCTTTGCCCATTGCTTCAACTCTATTTCCTCATCTACCTAATGAGAGATCATTCTAAAGTGTTTTGTAAACACCAAACATGAAGCATTCGGGAGAGATAATTTTACACAAGGCAGTGCAGTTAGCCATTGGCAATCTACCTGGAAGTCATTTACTAGATTGACTCCAGAAAAGAAGTGATGATAAATGAATAGAATCGAGAATGGGAAAACATTAATAAAAAGTCATGAAAGACCTAAACTGTTCCCTCTACCAGAGGATCGGCACTCTGACTTGGGATATGGGGGTCTCAATGACTACCCTGATTGCCACAGAAGACAGAGTAATAGTGTGTGCATGGAGATAATGGGCTCAGAAAGAGGATTGCATCCGAAAACATCCTTTCTTCACAGAGCTTTCCCTGCATTCCCTACCTCTACTGGCCTAATTCTTCCCATCTGTAAAACAGACATAACAAGATCCACTTCTATGTCCAACTGCCATAGAGCTCATTCTGGCTCACAACCCTGTAGGACAGAGAAGAACTGCTCCCAAGGCTGTGAATATTTAATTACAGGAGATAGCCTCATCCTCTTCCACTGGGGCAGCTGGTGGAGGCAAATTGCAGACCTTGCAGTTGTTAGCAGTTTTAGTCCAGGCAGACTGGAGAAACAAATTCATAGACACACATATGGATATAAGGGAAAGGTTTATATACAAGAGGAATGGAACATTGAGAAAGCATACCAAGGTCCAGTCCAAGGTCACAAGTCCGATGTTAGCCCATATGTCCAACACCAGTCCATAAAGTCCCCTTCCAACTCCGAGTCATAGGCCAGTGGGAGCAGAGTCTTGTGTGTCCAATGGCAGTAGAAGCAGCAAAATCATCTCAGCGCTGTGGGGTCTCTCTGTGGCTCCTCCAGCTTCAGAGGTCTGGCTCCAACAGGGTAAGGCTGTGTGGTTTCTCCTCCAGCTCCTCCAGTTCCTCAGATGCTGCCATCTTGTCTCATCAGTCGAGCGTCTCCGAACAACTAGGGAGACGATCTCTCATCTATCTTCATAAGGGAAATATCGCAAGACTTCCCAGAATTCTCAGAGAAAGCCATGCCCACAGAGGTCCCATTGGCTATCTCCAGATTGACAAGCTAGACTCCATCCCTAGACTTCCAATCATGAAATTGACATCAATTACCTGACCGCCAGAGTAGCCCAACATGTAACTTAATATGCAACCCAGACCCTATTCACCTCTCAGTTGGAGGAAAAGATGAAGTACTATAAAATCTGTCACACAACTGGTAGAGCTTAGTACAGAGCATGTGACCTTCTTATTCCTTTCCACCAAAGTGCTTCATTTCAAACTAATAACAATGGTAATAAGACCCTGGGAGAGTAAACAAGCAGAACAAAACCTAGACTCTGAATAATGAAGACTAACTTTATGTATTCTGCCCAAGTATTGAAGGACAGCTGCTTTCAAGTCTGTTCTCTGGAGGAGAGAATCTGCTTAGAGATGGGAAGATGGGCCCTCTCCCACACTGAGTCAAGACACTTGAGGCCTGAAGCATCTTAAGTTTGCCTGAGGTAGACAAATGTTCATCCCTTATCAGTGGATTTCTGTTCTAATTAAAATGTATGAACTCCTATACCCTTTGGGTGCCCAGAGGATGGGGCAGGAAGGGAGGAGGAGGGCAGTGAATTACAGAGAATCTTTGTGTCTCTTCAAAATCCAACTCACAAAACTATTGCCTAAAAATATAAGCAAAGGTGACTGACCTGGCAGGGGTGGTTTCTATGGAGACACAAAGATGTCAGATCATACAGGGAGGAAAAAGAAAAAGATAAGAATTTGTATCCTAGCAGTATTTCTCCAACAAGGTGGGAAGATCACTGTTTTAGACTAGCATCACCCAATTTCTTAGGGCTAATTTTTTTTGTCTTTGCTGGGGCTTTCTAAGTAATAGTATGTTAGGGAGGCCAGAGATATCTTCCATAAGAGGATTATGAGATGATAATAATCACAACTAACCTTTGATGGGGTTGTTGTGTCAGCACTACACATTCATTTGTTCCTTACATTATCCTACTTTGAATCTCTTATCATCCCCATTTTACAGATGGCAAGCCTGGGACATCAAGACGTTCCCTTACTCAGACCACATAGTATAGTTATAATTCAAATTCTAGAAACTTAGCAATGGTTAGTATCTAATTGAGCCACTACTAAATGACAAACATTGTGCTAAAAATTTTATTGCATCATTATACTTAATTCTCCCAACAACCTTAAGTGGTGGCTATCATCGCATCAATCATTTGGCAGAGACGTATATTGAGCAGTTTAGCTGAAGAAAAACTAGGGGGCTTCTCAAGTTTAAAAGCTGCTGTCCCAGTGATGCCCCCACCCCATAAAAAGCAGCTGTCCTGTACATGTATACTCTCCTTTTCTCAACAGTATCTTAAATTCTACATCATTGGTTAAAGTAATGATATTATCAATGGGATTGCCTTATGCTCCATGGGGATGATTTATAATATCCCCCAATAAAATGATAAGGATGCATGCAAAATAAACCAGGAACATATGTAAACTTTAGGCATTTGAATAAATTCTGAGCTCAAACTTAATTGTATCTCTAATCTAAGAATAATAAGTTATTTTGTCCTTCCCAGACTTGCCCTCCTGAAGAGGTCCCTGAAGATATGGGTGCTATAGCAAAGTGTGGTGAAGAAATAAGATGGTGCCCAAAAATCAGAAAGAACAAGGTCTGGGTTCATAAAGACTTGTCTTAAAGCAAGTAGTCATCTAAGGGAGGTGCCAGCTAAGTCAGCAATGCAAAAGCACACCAACTATGTTTGTAAATAATAAAATTAGGGCTGAACCCCGGTGGCGTAGTAGTTGTGTGGGACTACAGCCCACAGGGTTGATGGTTCAAATCCAGCAGCAGCTCTCAAGGAGCAAGGCTAGGACTCCTACTCTCACAAGGGGGTAGTGATGCCTCCCCCCAAAAAATAAATTAAAGAGCTGATGAGGAAATGATCTGAGTTTAAATTCTAAGCACCCTGTTTGCAGGCTGTGAATGACAATGAAATCACAGATCTATTTGCAGCACCACTACTTGTATTATGCCTCCAGGGTCTCCATTTGACCACGACCAGGGATATGAATAGCCTTTCAGTCTGACAGAGTGAATTGAAAGGTGGATTAAAACAGATGCAGTTAGGTTAAAATTTAAAGTCTTATCATTTGTTCTCCCTTTTTGTGGCTGTTGAATAACTTAACTCTATTATTTTTAGAATGATTTTACTGGGAACTCTTACAGATATCATGACATTCCATAGCTGGATCACATCGAGCTGTGTTGTACAATTGCTATCATGATCTGTTTCGAAACATCTTCTTTCTTCTTGAACTCTTTGACATCTGATCCTCTCCATTCCCCCACTAAACACTCAAGAAAACCTTATTTCATTTTTTGTCTATAATAGCTTTTGGTTTTGGTTTGTTTTTTTGCCATATCTTACACAATTCAGTATATCTATTTGCTTACAATTCTGTTATTTGATCCTATCCAGTGGATTCAAGAGGAAGGGGAAAGAAACCACAGTGATAGGGGGCCAGCAATCAGTGTGAGATATGAAATTAATAGTAGCTTATCATTTATCGAAAGGTCAAGAGAGGAGCTGATACCAAGGGTTCAAGTAGAATATAAATGTTTCAAAAACAACGATGGCAACATATGTACAAATAAGATCAATTCATGTAATAACTATAAGAATCCCTAATAAAATGATTTTAAAATAATTAATTCTAGGGGTCTTTTTTGACTATTTTCTTTCTTTTCAATTGAGGGGGTTTGTTTGTTTCATTTTGTTTTTGTTGTTGGGTTTTTCTGGGTTTGGAGTGTTTTGTTTGGGTTCGTTTTGTTCGGGCAGGGCACATGTTTTTCTGTATATGGAAGCCAGGAGAGGGACATGCCTAATCATAGGACACAGGAGCAAACAAAGGGCGAAGGAGAGAAAGTGGAACACATCCTGACCCTCCAAGCCCTGAGGACTATATTCCTGCTCAGGAAGGCCAATGTAGAGAAAGGATCATGAAGCCAGACCCATCGCAAGAGATGAAGTCAAACACTGACCCATCACACTACAGGGGACAAAACTAGAGACATAATATGGGAATTGTGCCCAATCTGACCCTACCAAACCAGACCAAACTCTATGGATGTGCAACAGAGCAGCAAATGGAAGTATAGCAATGAAGGCCCTGGGGAATACCAAATATAGACTTTGGAGTCAGGACATAGCATCCCATCAGCCTGGACAGGAAAACACTCCTAAAGGTAAACAAACACACCCAGAACTATTCATAGGCTTTTCTCTTTTTTTGTATCATTGGTTTGTTGTTGTTGTTGTTGCTGCTGTTGTTGCTGTTGCTTTGCTTCGTCTTGTTTTTGTGCTTATAATTATCTCTGCATGTCCATCTAGATGAGAAAGGCGGGATAAACAATCTGAAGGAGAAAGCAACAGGACTGATAGTTTATGGGGGCAGAACTGAGAGAGGAGGAGCTGGGGAAATGGAAAAGGGTGTCAACAAACCCAGGATCAAAGGTATAATAAGTGGTCTAAAACTCATAGCAAGAAGGGCATAGGATGCCTGTTGGGGCTTGATCAAGGGCAGTGTAGCCAAGAGGAATTACTGAAAGCCAAATTACTGAGAGCCGAATGAAGAACAAAGTGGGAAAAAAGGAAAATAAAAGGAATAGAGAAGAGAACTAGGAAGCAAGAGACATTTATAGAAGTCTAAATACAGACATGTACATATGTAAATACATTTATATGTAACAATAGGAAAGTAGATCTATGTAAATATATTTATATGTTAAGTATTTAGGTAGCAAATGGACATTGGACCTCTACTCAAGTATTCTCTCAATGCAAGAACACTTTATTCTAGCAACTCAATATTCCAGACACAAACACTGAAGACAAAATGGGTGCATAAGCAAATGTGGTGAAGAAAAATGATGATAACTGGCTATCAAAAGATATCGCATCTGGGGTCTTAAAGACTTGAAGATAAACAAGCAGCCATCTAGCTGAGAAACAAGAAAATCCACATGGCAGAAAAATACTAGCCTGTGTGACAAAGAGGACCATGATCATATGGGTGTCGATGGGGTCAGGTATCAGGCATCAAAGTCACAGAATAAATAATCATATTGATGTGAATGAGGGGTAGTGTAGCGTGAACACTCAAAGCCCATCTGTAGACAATTGGACATCTCCTTACAAAAGGATCACAAGAAAGAGATGAGTCAGTCAGGGTGCAGTGTAGCATTAATGAAACCTACAACTTTCTTTTAGATCTTTAATGCTAGCATGACCCCATTTCTACCTTACAAATGCAGCTAGACCAGAGCATGTACACTAGTACAGATAAATGCCTGCAACACAAGGAATCCAGGACAGATAAACCCTCCAATAATAAGAGCAGCAATACCAGAAGGGGAAGGGGGAAGTAGGGGGAGAAAGGGGGAACAAATAGCAATGATCTATATATAAACCCCTCCTAGGGGGATGAACAGCAGAAAACTGGGTGACAGGGGAGAGTAAACAGTGTAAGACATAAAAAAGTAATAACTTATAAATTTTCAAGAATTCATGAGAGAGAGAAGCATGGGGAGGGGTGAAATGAGCTGATTCCAAGAGCTCAAGTAGAAAGAAAAGGCTTGAAGGTAAAGAAGCAGTCAACTAGCTCAAGAGCAACAAAGCCTTCTATGGAAGAAACACACCAGTCTGTGTGATCATGATGTGTGGAAGGAATCAAGTATCAAACATCAAAGAACAAAAAAATCATATCATTATGTGCTCACCTTCTGAATACAATCACTAAGGACAAAAGGGTGCATAAGCAAACATGGTAGAGAAAGCTAATGGTGTCCAGCTATCAAAAGATAAAGCATCTGGAGTCTTAAAGGCTTGCAGGTAAACAACTGACCATCCAGCTCAGAAGCAACAAAGTTCACAGAGAAGAAACAACCCAACCTGTGTGATCATGAGGTATACAAGGGACCAAGTACCAGATATCAAGGAACAAAAAGCATAGCATTGTTAATTGAGGGAGTGTGCAGATTGGGGACACAAAGCCCATCTGTGGGCAACTAGATATCATCTTACAGAAGGATTTCAGGGAGGATATGAACCAGTCAGGGTGCTATGTAGCAACAATGAAGCATACAACTTTTCTCTAGTTCTTCAATGCTCCCCTCCTCCCTCACTATCATGAACCCAATTCTACCTTACAGGATACCAGAGGATGCACACTGGTACAGACAAGAACTGAAAACACAGGCAATCCAGAAGAGATGAAGCCCTCAGGATCAGTCCTGAGAGTGACCATACCAGGAAGGTAGAGCAAAGATGGGGTAGAAAGGGGAAACTGATTTCAAGAGTCTACATAAAACCTTCTCTCTGGAAGATGGACAACAGAAAAGTGGATGAAGGGAAAATGACAAACAATGTTAGATATGAAAATATCACATTCATGACATAGGGGAGGGAGTATGGAGGAAGGCAGAAAATGAGGAGCTGATACCAAGGGCTCAAGTAGAAAGCAAATGTTTTTAGAATGGTGATGGCAAAAAAATGTACAAATGTGCTTGACACAATGGATGTAGGTATGGATTGTGAGAAGTGTTGTAGGAGCCCACAATAAAATGATATTAAATAAAAGAAAATGTTTTGAAAATATTGATTGGGGTTTTTCTACATGATTATCTCTGCAAGTCTATCTAGAGAAAACGGGCTGGATGAACAGTCTGAAGGAGAAAGCAACGAGATTGATGGTTCCAGGGCAACAACAAGTAATTCAAAATCAGTGACGAGGTAGGTGTGAGAGGCCTGATAGGGATTGATCAAGAGTAATGTAACAGAAATTACTGAAACCCAAATGAAGGTTGAGCATGATAGAGACATAAGAGGAAAGTCAAAAGAAATAGAGGAAAGAACTGAAGAGTAAAGGGCATTTATAAAGTTCTAAATACAGATATGTACACAAATGAATACATTTACATATGATGATGGGAAAATAGATCAATGTGCACATACTTATATGGTTAGTATTAAGACAGCAGATGAGCATTGGATCTTCACTCAAGAACTTCCTCAATGTAAGAAATCTTTGTTCTATTAAATTCCCATTCCATGAGGCTCATCTGCCTGACACGATCACTGAAGACAAATGTTTGCATAACCAAAAGTGGTGAAGAAAGCTGATGGTGCCCAACTATCAAAAGATATAACATCTAGGGGCTGAGCCCCAGTGGCATAGTGGTTGAGTGCGGGATTGCGGCCCACTGGCTTGGCGGTTCAAATCCAGTGGCAGCTCTCCAGGTGCAAGGCTGGGTAGCTCCCATGACCACCAGAAGATAGTGATGCCCGCCCCCCAAACAAAAGATATAACACCTGGTGTCATAAAGAATTGAAAGTAGCTTGGAAGCAACAAAGCCCACATGGAAGAAGCACACCAGCCTGTATGACCACAAGGTTTCAAAGGAATTCGTTTTCAGGCATCAACTAACTAAAAATCATAACATTGTGTGCCCACCTTCCTGATATGATCACTGATGACAAATGTGTGCATAAGCAAATGTGGTGAAGAAAGCTGATGGTGCCCGGCTATCAAAAGAAATAGTGTCTTGTATCTTAAAAGCTTGAAAGTAAACAAGCGGCCATCTAGTTCAGAAACAACAAAACCCATAGAAGAAACACACCAGTCTGTGTGACCACGAAGAGTTGAAGGCACCAGGTATCAGGCATCAAAGAACTAAAAATTATATCATTACAAATGAGGGGGAGTACAGATTGGGGGCCCAAAGCCAAGGTGAAACAACATCCCTTAACAGGTAGGTGAAACAACATCCCTTAACAGAAGGGTCACAGAGAGGAGATGAGCCAATCAAGGTACAGTGTAGCAACAATGAAATGTGCAGCTTTACTCTAGTAGTTAAATGCTTCCTGCTCCCCCCCCCACTACCATAATCCCAATTCTATCTTACAAATCTTGCTAGACCAGGGGATGTACAATGGATCCGGAAACATGTGGAATTCAAGACAGATGATCCCTTTAGGACCAGTGGTAAGAGTGGTGATACAGGGAGGGTGGAAGGAAGGTGGAATAGAAAGGGGGAACCAATTTCAGGGATCTACATATAACCTCCTCCCTGAGGTATGAACAACAGGGAAGTGGTTGAAGGGACACATTGGACAGTGTATGATATGTCAAAATAATGATAATTTGTAAATTACTAAAGAGTTCTTGAGGGAGGGAGAATGGGAAGGGAGGAGAAATATGAGGAGCCAATACAAGGGCATAAGTAGAAAAAGGATGGTTTGAGAATGATGAAGGCAACAAATGTACAAACGTGGTCCACATACAATAGATGTATGTATTGATCATGATAAGAGTTGCATGAGCCCTCAGTAAAATGGTTTTTAAAAAACTGATGGAGTGCTAGATGAGCTGATGAGGAAACCCCAACAAATAACAATAGCATAAAAGGTAACTCCATAGAAGATGTAAGTTACTATTAGTCATAAGAGAGAAAAATGTTTTGCAGATTCTACAGATGTTAAAAAGAATAATAAAGAACAATTAACAACAACAAAGAAAATTCGTTTGAATAATATATCATTCTGAACCCAAACTATAAAATATATTAACATATAAATGTGTAAATTTTATGTTATAATTTAATAACTAGTGAGGTTTTTTCCCTTACTTTTTTCATACTAAGTCTCGAAAATCCAGGGTGTATTTTATAGTTCCACAAATCTCCATTCATTCAAGCCTTCATTCAAGTGCTCCGTGAACTACATGTGGCTTATAACAATCATGTTGGTAAATGAGTCACTGAATTATATATTATGTCTACCATTGTATATCCTTTTAGACCCTAAACCATCATCCTCAAAACTTTCTACAAAGGATAACTCCCAGATGGGAAGGTAGTTTTACTATGTACTGTTCCAATCATCCCGTTTACCTGTCGGTGGTCTTCTTGAAGTTTCCAGAGTGTTTTAAGCTCAACTCTTGCCTTGCTATTTGTACCTACTCACCAAGGCTACTTTTGGTTTCATGTTCTTGTTTTATCCTGAGAGAGGAGATTAAGTGGGAAAGAGACTGTGTTGGTTCGGATAGACTCGAGAGACAAATCCATAGAAACTCATATGTGTATGAAAAAGGGTTTTACATAAAGGATAATTGTACATTCAAAAAACTTCCCAAATTAGTCCAGTCCAAGATCATAAGTCTGATATTAGCCCATATGTCTAATACCAATCTATAATGTCCTCTTCAGACTCATGAAACACATGCAGTGAAGCCAAATGCAGGATAAGCACAAGCCAAACAGTAGAAAGTCTTTGGATTCAGTGATATAAGCATCTGGGCGCTGGCAGGCTTCTCTCTGTGGCTTCTCCTGCTTCAGAGGTCTGGTTGTATCCATGTAGCTTGTCAGTTGCAATGTCTCCCAGGGACTCAGCCAAGAGAAAGAGAGAGAGAGAGGTCTCCCGCCTCCAAGGAGGAAAATCAGGATTTCGCAGAATTCTCAGAAGGCCATGCCCACATAGGGGCTCATTGCCTATGATCTGATTGACAGGCTAGACTCCACCCCCACATTCTTAATACTTAAATTGGCATTATGTAACTACCACAGAGACCACTCAGTCAAGGCATGCTGAAGCTGAAGGAGAATAAAGACCCTGAGCAATGAGACTACATTTATGACAGTGTCCTAAACATACTTTTTGTAAAGCTGCAGCTCATTGGCTGCAAAACATGGGCTTTGAAAAATGTACTCTCTCACCTGGCTATGCAGACAGACATTTGATCCTTCACACTCAAACCTGACAGAAATCACTGTCCGGATTTCCATTTCTTTGCCAAAGTAAGCAGAATGTGAAATTGCAGAGGGACTGGTGTCAGGAGAGTTGTTAAAACAGGCAAGAGCAAGCAAGTGATTTCCAAGTTGATCATCAGCTACCCTGACGAATATCATGCCTTATAAAATGCTGCAGCAGATTTGATGCCGCACCTTCCACCAGGCACGTGAGGCCCCGGTAACCATCGCATAAGTAATCCTCACCAGAGTCAAATGAGGCAAGACAGTAGTTTCTACATAGACATCAAGGAAAAGGAAAACGACTTGGATGTATTGGCAGCAAGCAGGAACATGTGTCAGAAACAGACCCTCTCTACTGGCCCCTGGTACCTGTCCACTGAGCAGTGTTCTTTTCAGTTCATCGACTTGGTTTTCAGACGGGCAACTCCTCACTGGGAGTCGTTGGACTATGGGAGCGGGAAGGGTGGTGGTGAGATTGTGATTGTGAGGTCATCCTATTCTCTTGCTTGAGCCATTGTTTCTCAGATGGAGAAATGAAGCTGCAAGCCCCTCGAGTCTGTATTCACAGCATTGGTGGGTCTTTGTTCTCTCACTGGCTTCTCATTCATTGAGCAACCACTAATTGCCAAGTGTCTAGGCTGGATGCTGGGCACCCAGAGATAGGCGCTCTGCCCTCCTTAGATCAGGAAGCTCACCCACCAGCCAAAAATAGACCATGTATAACTCAATATTGGAAGGACCTTCAACCTTGAGCACATTCTGACTCATGGTGACCCAATAAGACATAGTAGAACTGCCCTATGCGTTTCTGACACTATTGTTGTTTATGGGAATAGAAAGTCCAGTCTTTGTTCCAGGGAGCTGCTAGTGTTTCAAACTAGCCACCACGCAGATTTCAGCCTACATTGCAACCACAACACCACCACGCTTGCATGATCGGCAGTTTATATTGTATACTTTAAAATAAAAATGTTAAGATTTTAGATTGTAAACTTTAAAATAAAACAGATAACGTGATGGATTTTATGCTGTGTGCATTTGGAGGATAGTTTTCCTCAAGTTGGTCCCACTGACCCCATGTACCACAGAAGGAAACATCACCAGGTCCTGAGCCATGTTCCCAATCCTTGTGATGCTCAAGTTCATTGCTGGGATCGCTGTGTCTCTTGAGCATTCTCCAAATTAGGGAGTGCCCCTTCTAGTGCAACCTTATGTAGTTTTCTCTTGTGAGCCAGCAAGTTTTCATTGTCTAATCTTCAGAAGTAGAATGTTTTCTTATAGTGTTCCTTGACCTGAAAGCTTTGCTGAAATCCATTCATTCGAGCCATCTGTTATTATATAAAACACTGATGACCTAGTGGCCAGAATCACAGTAGCACACAAGTCACAACAGTACAGCAAACCAAAAGATGGTGGAGGTGAAATTTACCACAATAAAAAGTAATAAGTTATACTTCTTTTGTGCATAGGCAAAACACAGGTGTATACCTCACAACCAAACATCCCTTTCAAGAATATATATTATTGTGTTCAGACTGCTGTACAGAGGACACGGTACAAACCCCAAGGTCTGATAGCAGCACTATGTCCTTTTGTCTGTCAGTCCAGCTCCTTTTCCTCACATAATTACCCCCTCCCCACCATGAGCACAAAGAGGTTTGCACCTCTCTTAAAGAGAAGACTGGTTGCCTTGAAAAACCTGCCAATAGAAGGTGAGTGTTCATCCAAGTGCATTTATTTTGGGGTCTGTCAGGGGAAACCACATTTTACTAAAAAGGGATTAGTGGGCCTCTTTACTTTCCTTCTTTTGTGAGAATTGTTAATAGTTCTAACATGCATATGTCATTTCTCAGCAAAATCTAATATTTATATCATTTCCAGGGTAGGAGCATTGGAGGCTTTTGTAATGTATCACTGCTCATTTTACTCCACGGAGCAGGCTGGACAAATTGCTCAACTATTTGTCACTACATCTCCCTTTGCCACCCCCCAGGGGCAGTGCGGGGTGTCATTCACAGAAGCAGAGCAGGGAACAAAGTGCCAGTACAAAAATTCAACCAGCATGCAGCTTAAAAAGAACAAAGCTTTCATAAAGAAAAACACTTTGATTTAGATATAAAGTTTTAATATCATATGACAGCTGAAAAGTTATATGAAAAAATTAAAGTTTAGGGGGCAAAATTGGAGAAAAGATCAAAGAAGATAAGCATGTGCACAGGTGTCTGTGTCATGGGGAGAGGCAGAGGTGCTTGCTAAATACTTTACACTTCTATTAGCTCACGTGGCAGGTAGTCTTGTGCTTTTTGACAGATTATTTTTAAAAAGGCAAAATAACTGAGGCTCAGTCCCAACATTTCAGTTAGTGAAGAAGACAAGTTTGATCAAAAGCCACACATTATGAGCCACCAATAGAATGCACTCATAACACTGCATCATTTTGATAATAGATATTTTAGAATCATATGAAGTGAAAACATGGTGCTTTATAACCTTTTATAGTTTCCAAATAGGTTTTACATTCAAAATATCAGCTAGTACACAGTAATAGCACTGCTGAAACAAGAAAGATGAGAAAAGATAATGGATTGATTCTAAATATGAGGAGATACTTGATGGACAAGTTAAGTGGGGGGACTGAATTTGAAAAATAAGGCAAAAGAATGAGCTTAGGATAAGTAATTGGTTGGGGTGAGAGGTGGATTCTAATTTCTTTATTCTGAATCAGATATTTAATCACTAATCTCAGATGCTCATTTTGTGTCAGTAGTCAGTCAATAACAAGGAGGAGGAAGGGAGGAAGAAGGCCAAGGAGAAAGGGGGAGGAAAGAAGGAGAAGAGCAACAGCTTCCATTCACTCAAAATAGTATATACAAGTCAAATCTGTTCTAAACACATTTCCAATGAATACGTTTTATTCAAGCCTTCTGGTCACCAACCACAGTAATTACAGGAGAACATTGTCAGGCCACGTGTTTCTCCTGAAACAACCCTGCCTCGTAGGATGAAACAGCAGGGGACATAGGCCTAAGGCAATTAGAGTATCAATATGCAAATCAATATTAGCCTTGGAATTAGTTCAGAGTCAGATTTACATTCGGTCAGATCTAATGATAAAGATATATATATATATATATATATATATATATATATATATATATATATTTTTTTTTTACCCTGAAAACAGATAGAGTTGGAACTGCCCTGACACCTTGTGCAAGAGAGGGAAGCAGAGTCCTGATAACATTCTTTAAGCTTTGAATACAGTCCTTCCCTTGGAGTTTTCTCTCTTTCAATAATCTGCCCTTTTGATTACATTGGTTTGGATCTGATTTTCAGTCACTTCTGATCTAAAAAAAAATTGTCGATCTTATTTCAAAATACCTCATTCAGCCCTCACAACAATATCATCTAGTGGGTATTATTTAAAAGTTTTGTTTTCCCTCTCAACTTCAGTTTAAGATGAGGAAGTGAGGCTCAGAGAAGTTAGATCACCTGTCTTACCCATGTAGTAGAGGCAGGATTTGAACCCGCACAGCGCAGTCTACAGTCAGTACATCAGAGTGCTCTAACAGCTAGCTAGAGTCTAGCTCCGCTCTTATGAAACAGGACTCTCCCTGAGCCCAAAATAAGTCTTTCATTCAAAATAGTTCTGAGTGCTTAAAATACCTGCAGGAGTGTAAATTTTCTCAAGTTCTTTTAGGTTTGCAATGATCTCCTTTTGGCTTCAGTTGTCTCCCTGAAAAGAATCATTTAAGCAATAAAAATGTCTCTCCCCGAGTCATCCTTCAACTGCTGATACTTCACTTTCCCAAAAATTATAGATAAAAATAACAGCGCACTGAAGCAGAGACTACGCGGCTGCTCAAACGAATAGGAGGGAAGGAAGGAGGAGATCCTGGCTGAATGTTTTGTGAGTTGGCATGCAAGGAGTTTTGATCAACACTTTACAGTAATTTTAGAAGTCTGTTTCTTAATTAAAGTGCGCTTTTGTCCATCACACAAAATCTTGGATGGGTGACATGCTTAGCCACAGCTGCCACTTCCTCAATGCTTTGAGAACTAAAAGAATAAAATAAAATAAATACTGGCGAAAAGGACCGTTTGATGTGCATGCTTAGACTGCGCAATGTTCTCTCTTTGTTCTGTTTCCTAGCGAAGTGTCAGAGGCTCAGGAACTCCTTAATGAAAGGATAAGAAGTGGCAATCTCAAAATGGAGTGGGAGCATCAAGACTATCCAGGTTACAACCTTGTCCTCAAAGAACTGGAAAAAAAAATTGGTAGTCCCAACGAGGATCAAAGGCACCCTAAATCCTAATCAGGTTAATGGCAGAAAAGGGCATAGAGTTGGAAGACAGGAAAGTAAGAGTTCTAATTCAATCAGACTGACACCACCTAGATGACCTAATGAGTCTACATGACTTTGTTGGATTTAGTGAAGAAGTTGAGAGCAAATATCACACAGGGAATAAAAACACAGACCTTGGAATCTGTAAGGGTTGTGTCTATACCCTAATTCTGCAATGTAGGTTCAGCAGTATGACATTAAACAAGTCGATCAACCTCACAAACTTCGGGTCTTCATCTGTAAAATGCAGGAAATGCAGCCTATTTCTTGGGGTGGATGCAAAGACTAAATGAGTTATAAAACTTAGTACGGTGCCTTGTTTAGATTTCAAAAGTAATAATTAAAAAAAGAATGGCCATCACTAATTTCTCTATCACTATTAATGAAGATTAAAATTCTGGCATAACTGCAAGAACAAGAAAGAGTGCTCTTTCCATCACAAGCTCTCTCCAAATGCTTCTTGGAAAATATTGGCAAACAAAAGATCTGACCCGATCTGAGGGAGGGAAGTTTCTGAACACGCCTCTTCTACTCCTGCCTCTGTAACTTGCGCTGAGTGATTGAGTGGGATCACACAAACCTGGCATGTGGCCGCAAAAAAGGGGTCAAGCATAGGAAAATCTGTGAGGATGGCACAGAATGAGACAATGGGGTACATACGGTCGCTGTGTACTAGACACAGTCAACAGCACCTAACAATAACAAGACTCATAGAGGGGACTGGCTAGGTTTTATTACCATCCCCATGGCTGTAAGGAGGAGATATTTTTGAAGCAGCAGTAGAGAACACCCAGGATCATCAGAAAAGCACATTCCAGAACTGTGCCTCAAGTGTCATCAGAGAGTATGCTCTGAAAACTATGGCATGTAGAAAGAGGGGCAGCACCAAGGCTATGGCACTGTCATCCAGACAGGCTTTCTGGGATCATTTAGCTGAGTGGCTGAGGATCAGAGAGAGACATGTTCACTGGTTCAGAAGAGTTATTGCTATGTACTAATGACTATCAGTAGATCCTTAATGTTTACTGATTCTGACTTGTGGTAACCTATTGATATCCCTGTAATTGTATTACGTGTGAGTTCCATGTGACCACTAAAATGAATTCACAAATCCAGGAGAGAAGTAGAGTGTCCTGGGGAAATGGTTGGTGTCAGAGTAGGTAAAGAAGAGTGTAGTGGGGAGAGGCTAGTCTGATTCCTGCCTCTTGGCAATAAGGAAGTCAGCAGTTAGATAAGGTTCCCATGCCATTAACTGCAAGCACTGAGCTACAATGCTTCATTTTAATGCCAAAGCATGGTGATGTGAGGGTATCCATATCATCCTTTGACATGGGTTAACCATATAAAGACTTGGCCACTATTGAACAACAGGGAAACTTCGGGTCCAATAGATGGGCAGGTTAGCCTGGAACTCCAGCCATGCTACTGAATCCCAAGACTTTGTAGAATAATCCTATGAAACTTTTGTAAGCCAATATAAAGAGTTACTTATTAAGCCATGACCATTCTCCCTCAAGGACCATCCACTATCATTTGAGTTCTGGTCAAATGATTAAGAGCAAACATGCTTTGTCTTCCATTGGTTGGCCAACTAAGAGTAATTCCAGTAAAACTCAGAACTTCACATCTGCGTGGCCAGAAATCTTTGCTTTTGACCAGCATATGGAATTTCCTGGAGAGTGAACCCAGTTCTGGATGTGCAACCATCAAAGAACTCAAGCAAATGAGTTATAGGGGCAGCTTGGTTTTCACCTGGACTATGGACACTAAGGTGGCATACATTCCAAGGGATACTGTCCCTGTTGTAATCTGAATCTTTCTCTCAGATCTCTGAAACACAGCAGTAATTAGTGTCCACACCATGCAATTTGATGCTTAATTATCCACCGTCTGGTGGTAGACTCTGTCTCATGAGTTTCAAGCTAGAGTGAAAAGAACACTAGACTGGGAATCGGGACAGCTCCCTTCCATCCAGACCCTGCTCTGCCATCTATGCTTACGGGCATGTAAGGCAGTCATGGATGTGTGTCATACAATAAGCCTGTGGGAAATGGCTTAGATTTCAGTTTCTAGGAGAGAAGTAGGCAGACATGCTCCAAATCTTCACGCTTGGCACCTTCAGGATATGCCTTAACTTTTCAGCTGAAGTCTCACATTCCCTGGGTGGTCTTCCACTGATGACTGAGCACAGTAACGGTTTGGGGACCTGGCCTTTTCTACGTGATTTGGGACTTCATCACTGGAAACTGTTGTTATGGCATACTCAGACAGACATTGTGGTCTGAAGAAGTCCTCTCCAATCCTTCAAGCCATTTCTCTTTTCATACATGTCAAATGAGCAAAATCAGCTGAAGACTTTCCTTGCTTATTGTACTCCTCCCTCATCCTTCACAAACTAGTCACTCATGCTTCTAACTCAGACTCAACACATAGCTCCTGGAAAACTATCCTGACATAATTGAAACTTTTTTACATCTCCATTAACTTTTCTCTGTAAAAGGGCACAATAGATAATGAAGGAGAAAGAGAAAGAAGGAGACAAATGAGAGAAACGGAAGCAGGAAGAAAGTGGAGAAGCAAGAGAGAATAATTTCATAGGGTAATATTTTAAGATGTTAACAGAGACTACTCCCTGCCTTCACTTTTTTCCACACACTCTGACTGAGGTGTTCTTGGCATCTGGGAATGACTGACAGAGCAGAAAATATAAAAATTATAACTGAGTTCCTAAAGCACATCTTTTGAGAAAGTCTTTGGATGTTTAACCATCTAAGTCCTAATGCACTAGGTGCATAAAGTTTCCACCCTAAAAGAAATAAAGGAATTTGGAAGAAAAATGTCATATAGCATGGTTCTCTAAATAAGGAATAATTTGCATGAGAAGCACAGTAAAGCTGGTGCTGATGGAGATGCAGATGGAGCTTGGCCATGAAAGAAGGGAGACTGGAGGAATCACTTGAGGATAACGAAACCATCCTTACATATCTCCAAGAAAATCCAAGAGAATTTATCACCAAGTTTTTCATCTAGAAAACACTGACCCCTTCCAAACCATGGAGTAGTGGGGTATTAAGTCTATAACACTGACTTCCCAGTCTCCATTGGAGTGAGCTTTTATGCAGTCGATACTGCAGGACATTTTCAGTCAGACTTGCCATGGGAATATGGCACACTAAAGACATCCACCAGGGACTTGTCACTGTTCAGAATCCTAAGAGTTTGCTCAATCCCTGGCCAATATACCCAAGAAGAACAACCTCTTTCTCTTCAGCTTAAGATCCTCCTCATCATCCCTGCACCCTCCTCAAGAAAGGATGAGTCTTAGATGTTTACAGGAATAATGCTAGATTATGGCTAGATAGTCATAATGAGAGAAAAAGGACCCTTTCTGAAAGTTAAGGTTGTAATGGAAATGGGTAAATGAAGCCACACTCAAAAAGCCAAACTCATTGCCATCAAGTCAATTCTGACTTATAGCGGCCCCATAGGGTGGCTAAGAATGTCCCTGTGCGTTTCCAAGGCTAAGTATTAAAGGGAGTAGAAAACTTCATTTTTCGTTTGGGGAGAATCTGGTGATTTCCAACCACTAACCTTGTAGTTAGCAGCTCAACAATAGTTGGAAAATAAGGACTTCATGATAGAAACACACCAGGATTCACATGACAAAATTTTGGAAGGCAGATGACTTACTCATTGCAAATACCTTTTTCAAAAGCATAAATAGTGATTATGCATGTGGCTCTCTCCAAATGAAATACACAGAAATTAAAGCAACTACATCTGTGGAAAGAGACAATAAAGTAACCCTCCTACCAGGCCTCAAAGAAACTACAGAGAAGCTCAATTTCATCAGTTTTCACAAAGTCTGAGATGGATTAGAAAACAGACTCTCGATTTCTAAGTTCAAGTTCAATATAACAATTCAAGTTGAAGCTGAAGAAAATTAAAATAA
>PVJH01023400.1:0-34959 GCA_004026705.1 Nesogale talazaci | reverse complement strand
TGGAAGGGAAGTCTTGTGGATCCAGTGGCGGTGGAAGCATCTCAGCGCTGGGGCTCTTCCAGCTCCAGGGCTCTGGCTCCATCAGCATAGCTCCATGTGACTTGTCAACAGGAATGTTTGGCAGGGAGAGCATGTGTCCTGCTTCCAGGGAAGAAGACAAGAGTTCCCAGAATCCTCAGGAGAAAATCATGCTCACACCAAGGCCTCATTAGCTAGGACCTGATTGACAGGCCTTTCGCTCAAGTTGACAGTATATTATGTAACTGCCACACTCGGACACTGATCGCAGTTCTAATGGATATCCCTGGCCAAGCACCAACATGACCTTGCTGGTCTTGTCCCCTGATCAGTAGCTTCATCTCTCTGCACCCAGCCCCTAATGGCAGACCTCAGAGAAGTGACCAACTCTCTGGCCTCCGGTCAGGAGAATCCCAGAAGCCTCCACCTCTTACCTTAGGCCCTTTCCCAGCTATGGCCTTGTTGCATGAGGTCTTGTCTTCCTCCAGCTTTCCTTCTCTGGCTATTTCCTACACCCACACCATCCCAGAACTGGCAAAGCATGAAAGGCTTCCTCAAGGGTAGGAAGGACTAGGCTGGCCCCAGGAGGGTTTGGAAGAGAAAGGAAGGGATGGGTGGTTGTGGCAGTCATATGCTTATACTAATTTTATGATTGAGATGTAGGGGTGGAGTCTAGCCTGTTAATCTGGAGATGGCCATGGAGTAGCCAATGAGGCCTTGGTGTGGGCATGGCTTTCTCCTGAGACTTCTGGTAAATCTCGCGATATTTCCCTCATGGAGATGAGAAGCTATCTCCCCAGCTGTATGGAGAAGACAAGATGGCAGCATCCCAGGAGCTGAAGGAGCCAGAGAAGAAGCCACACGGCCTTACCCTGAGGGAACCAGACCTCTGAAGCTGGAGAAGCCACGTGGAAAGCCTTGCCAGCACTGATTTGCCTCCACCACCACTGGATGCTGTTGATGGACCCTGAGCCCTGGAAGTAAGGACCCCTGGGGAGACCCCTGCCAGCACCAGGATTCTGCACCCACTGACCTGTGACTTCATGAGTTGGAAGGAGACATTATAGACTGGTATCGGGCATATGGGCTAATCTCGGACTTGTGACTTTGAACTGGACTGGGTTGGGTGC
Organism: Nesogale talazaci; assembly: GCA_004026705.1. Classification (NCBI taxonomy): domain Eukaryota; kingdom Metazoa; phylum Chordata; class Mammalia; order Afrosoricida; family Tenrecidae; genus Nesogale; species Nesogale talazaci. The sequence continues at coordinate 33,811 of PVJH01023400.1, read as the reverse complement.
TTTCTCAAGGGCCAGGACTAGAGCTCCTGCTGGAACATCATAGCTGAGAAGAGCAAGGTAAACAGTCAGCTGCCCGTTGACATCTGAAGGGTCCCATGTTTGATCCTGGCAGCGCTTGGTGCCAAGAAGGCCAAGGTCAGTGGTCCAGTCAGCCAGTTCTTGTCCCTCCCACCGCCCCATGTAGCAGGTAGGAGGGCTGGGGAGGTGGGCAAGGAGCTGAGGAGACTGTCTGGCCATTTGACCCTCCCTCCCGTCACTCATGAAGCAGGTGGCCGGGGCATCTCCCTTCCCAGAAAGTCCAGGGGGAGTTTTGCGGAGATGACTTGGGCCTCAGGGCAGAGGTAGCTGCCTGGACCGTGCACCTCACATCTGCAGCTGCCAGGTGGTGCTAGGAGGCTTTGCAAATACAGCGTAGAGATCACAGTTTCCTTCCCCGGAGCCCACCCTGCTGGCCTTCCTCCCCAATCACCTGAGGGCGGGTGGCCAACACCCCATATGGGCCCCTTTGGTTCCAACTCTTGAGTCACTAGAGGAGGGAAATGTGTTCCCTCAGCACAGGGACTATCAACCCTGACCACCTGACCAAGGGTCCAGCACCTCTTCACTGGACCTCTTTCCTGGGTTTCTCAGGCCAGCACCTCAGCTCCTGGCCTGGCTTTGGTCTTTATTGGCCAACTCTAGGGCCATGCCCTGGACTGAGAATAGCAACATCAGCACTGGCTCCCATCAATGTGCCAGGCACTGCCTAACACATCACACATCTTATCTCCAGGCCCCTGGTCTCCTCTTCTTTGTCTGGACCTGGGCCACTACTGACAACTCTTGCCCAAGCCTGAGTGATCATTGCTGCAATTGCCTGACCGAGGCAATGACCCTGGTTGGCTCTCTTCTCTCACAGCTCCTCAGACAAGGAAGGGCAGGAGGGCCTCACTGCTGTTAGCACAGGGCAGGGGACAGTGATCACGGTGTCACAGGGCCCTGTAGTCCCCACGAGACTTTGGAATCCTTTCAGAAAAACTTGTCTTGGGTTCCTCTTCCTCCCTCTCTGGGTCTTTATTTTCTTGGACATGAATCCGTGAGTTAACTGGGCACGTCTAAGCACTCTCGAGCTCGGGAACAATAAGACTGAAACCGAGATGGTTCACAAGGCTTCTGAGCCATCCAATAATAGCCTTCTTCATGAGCGTGCCAGACAAGTCGCTTCGCTTACGGTGTACAGTTGGCATCAGCTGACCAATGAGTTGCAGCGGGAGTCCGGGGAGCAGGGGGGGACGCCTTTGATTCTGTTTGACTCATTTCCAAAGGTCTGTCTGTGTCCAGCATTTGGGGCCTTAAGTAAGAGCAGTCCAAATTAACTTAGGGCTCTGGGCAGGAGATGGTGGCTACTGCCTGAAGCCGAAACTCCCCATTTTGAAATCAAGAGGAGCTTCTACATTGAGAATGCAATTTGTCTGAGAAACTTGCGTGCTAAACAATTTTAGAGATGAATGCCATTTTGTCTCCTTAAGGGATTTTCTAACTTAAGAATATATCCTTCGAGGGATATATATATATATATATATATATATATATATATATATATATATATCCTGCTAAGAAAACTGGGTCCAAAACAATGCTTGGAACAGATGTTTACCCTATATACATCTTAACATTTCACATTCTTCCTGCAGGCAAGCAAGCAAGATGGTTTCAAGGCCATCGGTACCTAATTTAATAATTCTTTGTAACTTAACCAGTTTTTAAAGGACTATGTGGGGCTGAGCCCCGGTGGCATAGTGGTTGTGCCTGGGACTGTGGCCCACTGGGATGGAGGTTCAATTCCAGCTCCACAGGAGCAAAGGCTGGGCCTCCTACTCCCACCACCAGAGGGCAGTGATGCCTAAAAAAAAATTAAAATAAAATTAAAAAGGAATATGTGTACTCTCCTACTGTGTTAGTTTGGGTAGACTAGAGAAATAAATTCATACACATGCATGTGGATATAAGGAAAATGTTTACATACAAGAGGAATAGAACATTGAGAAAGCATCCCAACCCAGTCCAGTCCAAGGTCATAAGTCCGATATTAGCCCATATGTCTGATACCAGTCTATAAAATCTCCTCCCAACTCACAAAGCACATGCAATGACACCAGGACAATCACAGGCCAGTGGGTACCAGTTTTGTGTATTCAGTGGCAGTGGAAGCATCCCGGCACTGGCAGGGGTCTCCCATGGCTCCTCGTTTCTAGGGCTCAGGGTCCATCAGTGGTATCCATAGGTGGTAGAAGCATCTCAGCACTGGCAGGGGTCTCTCTGTGGCTTGATTCCATCAGGGCAAGCCCATGTGGCTTCTCCTCCGGTTCCTCCAGGTTCCAGGACTCAGGATCTATCAGCACGCCACCAGCTTGTCTTGTCAATAGACAAGACTGAATCAAGTCTCTCTCCTCCAATTGGGCAATACTGCGACTTCCCAGAATTCTCAGAGAAAGCGATGCCCCCACAGAGGTCTCATTGGCTATCTCCAGATTGACGGGCTAGACTCCACCCCTGCACTCTTTGTCAAATTGGCACCAGGGTACGTGACTGCCACACCTACCAATTAGATGCATGCTCATTCAATTTTTAATTTGCCCAGATGTCATCTTGGAGAAGGGCATCATGTTGGTAGGCTAGAGGGCCAGCGAAAGAGAGGAAGACCTAACCCAGCGGCGAGATGGCTGATGCAGTGGCCGGGACAGTAGACTCGAGCCATTGTGAAGAGGGTACCGGGCCACACAGGGTTCTGTCCCGTCGTGCGTGGAGTCGTGATGCGTCAGAACCAACTCGGTGGCACCGACCAGCAATACCAAGAGATGTCAAGCAGTCAGGGGAGGTCGACAGTCCCTTATTATTTTCTTACAGAAACTCTGAACAGTCTCCTCTTGGAGACAAAACGCTGAGAATTCTGTGAATCTTGGGATTCCTAACTTGAAAGTTTCCTGGCCTCTTAAACTCATTAGTTTTCCTATTTTCAACCAGACTCTGCCATTTTGGGGCTCTTTGGCATTTATTAGGGTCTGAAGTAGGAATCCAAAGGAGAGTTTCAGGAGACGTGGGGCCTTGGAACTTCTTGGCAGGGTCCTCTTGGCTTTCTAATTTCCCAGCCTCTGCTGGTATTGCCTCCTGTGAGCCAATTCTACTCTCTTTAATTAGAGAGCTTTGAGCCAGACCGAGGATTACTCTCTCGGCTATTTTTGTCCAGATTTGTGTTCTCTTTATTTTGTCCGAGAATTGGTGCCCAATTTTGTCTTAAAAAAATAAAATTAAAATGGAAAAAAACCCACAACCACCCTCCTGGCTGTTGAGTGGGTCAATTCTGACTCTCTACTACAACAGAGTAGAATTGTCCTTAAGGGTCCCCAAGGCAGAAAATCTTTACAGGAGTAAAGATTTCTCCCATGGAATGACTGACTATTTCAAAATGCTGAACTTGCACTTGGCAAGCCAACATATAACCTATTACACCAGTCCAGAGGTGTGTTAGTCCGGGTAGACCAGAGAAACAAATTCATAGACATGCATATGCATAGAAGGGAGAGGTTTCTATACAAGAGGAATGGAACACTGGGTAAGTATCCCAACCCAGTCCAGTCTAAAGTCATTAAGTCCGATATTAGCCCATATGTCCAATCCCAATCTATAAAATCTCCTTCCGACTCACAAAGCACATGCAACGGCACTAGGACAATCACAGGCCAGTGGATGCACAGTTTTGTGTATCCAGTGGTGGTAGAAACATCTTGGTGCTGGCTGAGGTCTCCCCATGGCTCCTCATTTCCAGGACTCAGGGTCCATCAGCAGTATCCCTTGGTGGTAGAAGCACCTCAGCACTGGCAGGAGCCTCCACGTGGCTTCTCCAGCCCCAGAGCTTTGGTCCCATCAGGGTAAGCCCATGTGGCTTCTCCTCCATCTTCCCCAGTCGCTCGGAATCAGGATCGATCAGCATGCTGTCATCTCGTCAGTTGTGTGTCTCCAAGAAAGCGACTCTATAGGTTCTCACTTCCAATGGGAAATAACCTGAGATTTCCCAGAATTCTCAGAGAAAGCCATACCCCCACAGAGGTCTCATTGGCTATCTCCAGATTGACAGGCTAGACTCCACCCCTACACTCTTAGTCAAATTGGCACCAGAGTACGTGACTGCCACAAGAGGCAATTTTGCATCTGAAAGCCTCAATGACTAGGGAGGTAAACTCCGACTGCCAGACCCCTGGGTTATTATAAGTCACAAGATAGGCATGGTCCATCCGTGCACTGCAGGGCAGTCACCCAAACTTACCAGGGGCCTTAGAGCTCCCACGACAGGATAAAGGGGTTACAATACAGGTCAGAGCAATAGGCTGCCTACCACGACCCCTCAGCAAACTCTCAAGCACAAAGGTACATACTGGTCCAAGCAAAACACTGCCCAAGTCCCATGGTGTTCTTCTGAAGGCTTTTGTGAAGCATCACGGGAATGAAAGAAAAGACTAAAAGAAATTAAAGAAAAGGGGCTGAGCCCCGGTGGCGTAGTGGTTGTGCGCGGGACTGCGGCCCACGGGGACGGAGGTTCAATTCCAGCAGTGGGGCTGGGCCTCCTACTCCCACCACCGGAGAGAAGTGATGCCTCCCCCCCAAAAAAAAAAAAAAGAAATTAAAGAAGAAAAGACTAAACTGCTTACTAAGAAAAAGAATACGCCTTAGGAGAAATTTGATTCCTTTCTGAAATACCTCAGCCAATGTAAACTGATGTCAATCAATTAAGATGCACAACCTTAATTTATAATCAATATTCTTATTTATAACAAGGCTCTGGGAGTGCCACTGTTGAAGGGATGCTTTAAAACAAAAACCAAAAAAACAGAGGGTGGGGAGGGAAAGGAAAAAAAGAGGAGCCGATACCAAGGGGTCAAGTAGAAAATGTTTTGGACATGATGATGGCAACACATGTACAAGTATGCTGGATACAATTGAGGTAGGGAATGTTGTAAGAGCTGTAAGAGCCCGCAATAAATGATTTTAAAGAAAAGTTTTAAAGAAAACTTTCCCAAGCGAGGTGAAAACCTTTTGAGACCAAAGAAAACAAGATGCTGCTTCCCCACGCCAAAAGGACCCTGTAAAGGGTTTCTGAGATCGTCACTCTTTGTAGGGGCAGGCAGTCTTAGCTTTCTCCCTCCCGGGGGTGGGTGAGTCTGAACTGCCAATTTTTCAATTTTTCAATCTGTGGCAATCACGTACTCTGGTGTCAATGTGAGGATTCAGTGTGTAGGGGTGGAGTCTAGCCTGTCGATCTGGAGACAGCCAATGAGACCTCTGTGTGGGCCTGGCCTTCTCCTGAGAACTCTGGGAAGTGTGGTAATTCTTTCTTGGAGGCGGGCGACATAGTCTCTCTTAGGTCACTTCCTTACCGACGCTCTATTGACAAGACACGTGGTACTATGCTGATAGACCCCAGGCCCTGGAAACTGGAGGAGCCACTCGGACACTCCTGCCAGCATCGAGATGTTTACAAAATCACGGGATCCACATTCTACCCACTGCTCGGTGATTGTCCTGCATGTGGCAACATTGCATGTGTTTCATGAGTCTGAAGAGGACTTTATAGACCATGAAACACCACCTAACATAAAGTGGTAAAGGTTAAAGAGAAATAGTGGAATAGGAGACCCAGCCTTTGCTCCTGTGGAGCTGGAATCAAACCTCCATCCCAGTGGGCCACAGTCCCGCGCACAACCACTACGCCACCAGGGCTCAGCCTATAGTTTCCTTTTTCATGCTGTAGAAAAAGAATACAAAGATTTGTATTTCGGGCTGAGCCCCAGTGGCGTAAGTGGTTGAGCGCGAGACTGTAGCCTGAGGACTTGGCAGTTCAAACCCAGCGGCGGCTCTCAGGAGCAGCGCTGGGTAGCTCCCACAACCACCAGAGGGCAATGATGTCCCCCTCCCCCCAAAAAACAAATATTTGAGTTTCCTGATAAGTATCTCCATTATTATCACTTAAAGAGTAGAACTGTAAGAGTCGTGCAAGGGCTGAGCCCCGGTGGCGTAGTGGTTGTGCGTGGGATTACGGCCCACTGGGATGGAGGTTTGATTCCAGCTCCACAGGAGCAAAGGCTGGGCCTCCTACTCCCACCACCTGATGGCAGTGATGCCTCCCCCCCAAAAAAAAATGAGAGTCGTGCAATAAAAACAGAGCTTAAAAGATTTATGAAAAAGGAAATCTGTTTTATATGTTCCAACTTATTATGTGACAGCTTAAGTTTGCTAGATTAACTTATGAGAAAATTTTAAAGCTTTGAGGTCATATAATAAAAAATTGAGTCTTTGATTAAAATAACAATTAAAAAAAATTACTGAATCGAAGAGTTAGCTTTTCCCTTAAAAGGAGCACAATACCCCCAATGGAATGATTTAACAACAACAACAAAAAGGTGAGGGAAGAGGAGCGTATACCATGGGTTCAAGTAGAAAATATTTGGAAATGAAGATGACAGCATGTGTACAAATGTGCTTGATACAAAGGATGTACTGAATGTTATAAGCGCTCAAAGAGCCCCCAATAAAATTATTAGAAATTAAAAAGTAGTACAATAATTTTAACTAACAGGCTGAGCCCTGGTGGCGTAGTGGTTGGGTGCGGGACTGCAGCCCCAAGGGTTGACGGTTCGAATCCCACAGCAGCTCTCCAGGAGCAAGGCTGGACTTCCTATTCCCACCAGGGCAGTGATGCCACACACACACACACACACACACACACAAATAACTAACTTTAACTGACAAGTTCCCAATTATTCACTCGTGGGATTTTTAATTATTATTTAGAAGTTTAGAGATGCAATAACCTGAGTTTATTCCTGGCGTATCCTGACAATGTAGCATTATGACTCAAGATTAAAAAAGCAGACAGACAGAAGCTCCCTGCCGTCAAATCATTGCTGGCTCACGGTGACCCGCTGTGGGCTTTGGGGACTGTAGCTGCCTGCGGGAGGAGAAAACCAGCCGTTAGGCCATGGAGTTGCTGCTGGCTTCCAGCTCCTGACCATGGGGATTGCAGGCCAGCTTGTAACCACAGCACTCCCAGCACTCCTTTCTCTCAAGAGCATTACTATGTGCTACACATAAAGCTCTTTAAAAGTGAGGCTGATGAGTGTCCTTAGAGATCTTTTCCTCTAAAGTTCTCTTTGGTTTTCAAATTGGCCTCATTCAGCTTTGCACTATGTTTGTAATTCACTCTGCTTGAAAATTGAAAAAAAAAAAAAGACTTTCAGACGGGTGAAGAGGACGAACAAGATTTCAAACGTGATTACCATAAACTAGATTTCTAGAATTCTTTTTTTTTAATTTTTCAAAATTTATTTATTTATTTATTTTAGGCATCACTGCCCTCAGGTGGTGGGAGTAGGAGGCCCAGCTTTTACTCTGTGGAGCCGGAATTGAACGTCCGTCCCAGTGGGCCGTAGTCCCGCGCACAACCACTACGCCACCGGGGCTCAGCCCCAGATTTCTAGAATTCTTATGAAGAAGCTGACAGGGTTTCCAGAAAACTATGACTCTAGAATTGCATGAGACAGAAATTAAGGCCATATGACCGAGTAAATAAAATATTTATAAGATTTTTTTTGGGGGGGGCATCACTGCTCTCTGGTGGTGGAAGTAGGAGGCCCAGCCCCACTGCTGGAATTGAACCTCCGTCCCAGTGGGCCGCAGTCCCACGCACAACCACTACGCCACCGGGGCTCAGCCCATAAGATTTAAAATGAGGGGCTGAGCCCCGGTGGTGTAGTGGTTGAGTGGCTTGGTGGCCCACTGGCTTGGCGGTTCAAATCCAGCAGCAGCTCTCCAGGAGCAAGGCTGGGCCTCCCACTCCCACCAGAGGGCAGTGATGCCTCCCCCAAACACAAAACAAAACAAAACAAAAAGATTTAAAATGAGGATATTACTGATAGTCGATGTACTCTCATCTAAACATATGAAGCTAAATTTTTCTTTTCTTCCCCTCATTAGTCTAGATCTATATTTCCATGGTGTGGTTATAGAACCTTTGTTGTGTACCTTAAACAGGATGAGACGATATAATAGTAACTATGAAAATTCTGACCAAATATAGTCAGAATATTTAAATTATTTCACTCATGGACTCCAATAGATGAATAGAATGGTTCTTAGGTTAATTATGCCGATAATTTTTTAATGTCTTTCCGTGTGTGTGGCATCACTGCCCTGGTGGGAGTAGGAAGCCCAGTCTTGCTCCTGGAGAGCTGCTGCTGGATTTGAGCCGTCAACCCTGTGGGCTGCAGTCCCGCACACAACCACGACGTCACCAGGGCTCAGCTGCCGATAATTTTTAAGGTAATACTCTAAAAGGCATTTTACACAGGTTAAAGAAATATTTGATATGCAGAAATTAGAAAGGAAAAAAAAAAGGCATGAATATCCAAAGAAACGTTCATTAAAAGACACACTGAAACTTGGCTGGTCCGGGGCTACTCAATTAAATGAAATTAAAACTCAAACCATCTTTCTCAAAGAAGGTTAAAAGCCCTTGCCGACCTACTGAAGGACTAAAACTGAGATTCAAGTGCCCTTTGGGGCCAGCGTTGCTGGTGGAATGGAGAGCATAGCTGTCTTTCAAAAGCCCTTTAGGCCCAAAGCAACTGACATCAAAAGCAAATAGCTCCTCCTATATAGAATAAGATATACAAGCTGCCGAAATTTTTGGACTTTATTTCCTGATTACTATTATTCCTACGGTAAATATGTGAAACAAACTTATCATAGTATCTTTTGATGTTCTCTTTTTCTCCAGGCAAACAAGTGCAGGAGTGTTGCTTTGCCGCCGTGACTATTTTTGTAGCATCCGCTTTATTGTGTTATTCTTCTTCTACGATGAAGCCTTTCTTAAGTGTTTTATTACTGTACGTGTGCCATGACTCTTGTCAAAGTCTAGCGTGGCAATGTTAAACGAGGTCCATCAGTAGCTAGGGTCAGTAGTCTGGATTTGCTATCAGATTCCAAAGTGCAGACATACTAATTTAGCTCCCTGGTCTACGTTTGTGTTTAACTGAACTCTGTACCTGTAATACCATCGTATTCTCTTTAAAGATGTTGTATGTGTTAAGTTGTGAAACTCACAGAATTATTAAATCCCTTGATGTCCAATTTAACCTAACAATTTGAGTAGGTCTAATGCGTTCAAATAAGCAACTGACTCCATTCCTATTCAGAGGGAAAAAAAAACATATGCCATTTATTCACATGATTTTGACTTCTTACCATAATAAGCTCAGCCTCTTCTCATGTCTGCCAAGATCTCTTATTTCTGCCCAGCACTATTTAACATTTGATGGTACCCAGATATCTAATTACAATGTCTGGGGTCTTAAATGTCCATAGCACCAGACTGCTATGCAATGAGAAAAAGCCTTACTAAAGATGAGTTAGTCTTTTGTGGGTGATAAAACAATCAGGAAATCAATTAACCCTGAAGATGTGACTTCTCACCCAGCAAGGCAGAAAACAGGAGATGTGATCAACAAATCTCTTTCTAATGAGATTCATGTTTTAAAGGACAGAATAAGAACCTGTCAAATTGGGGCTGAGCCCCGGTGGCGTAGTGGTTGTGTGCGGGACTGCGGCCCACTGGGACGGAGGTTCAATTCCAGCTCCACGGAGCAAAGGCTGGGCCTCCTACTCCCACCACCTGAGGGCAGTGATTCCCCAAAACAAACAAACAAACAAACAAACAAACAAACAAGAACCTGTCGAATTAACTTAGGGCTCCTGACATAAGATGGTAGCTATGTTCATGGCTGAGCTCAAAAGCTCTATTTTGAATCAAAAATAACACCTACATTAGGGCTGAGCCCCGGTGGCGTAGTGGTTGAGTGCGGGACGGCGGCCCACTGGGTTGGAGGTTCAAATCCAGCAGCAGCTCTCCAGAAGCAAGGCTGGGCCTCCTACTCCCACCACCAAAAGGCAGTGATGCCCCCCTCCCAAAATAATAGCATCTACATTACGAATGCGGCCTGTCAACTCAAACTCTCCAATGGGCCCTGGGAAAAGTACTTGGTAAACAATTTTATAGAAAATGTGATTTGATTTGGCTAAGGGTTTCGCTTTCATACGAATACAGGTAGCTCAGAAAACTAGGTCCAAACAATGCTCAAAGAGGGTCTCATAGTTGCTTCAAGTGTACCCAACTTGATAATTAGTTTGCCATGTATCTCAAAATATTTAAGAAACAGGTAGCATCTCCTACCATCTGATCCAAGTTTTAACCATTGCCTAAATGCCAACCAAACACTGAATTTTTATGGAAGTTCCCTGGACTTTCTTTCAAAACTCCCTGAACTGTCTCCTCCTTGGATAATTTGGTTCAGAACTCTCTGGAACTTATGATATCCAATTTGAAAAGTACCTTACCTCTCAATGAAAGTTCTTTTTTGTTTGTTTTTCTTTTGGTGGCTTCACTGCCCTAATGGGAGCAGGAAGCCCAGCCTTGCTCCTGGAGAGCTGCTGCTGGATTCCAACCGTCAACCCTGTGGGCTGCAGTCTTGCACAAAACCAGTACGCCACTGGGGCTCAGCCAAAAACTCTTGACTTTCTGTTTCAATCAGGCTCTGCCTTTTTGTTGTTGTTTGACATCTTTCATGGGACCCAGATCGATGACGACAAAGGAACACAGACAGAAAAACTGCTCTCCAAACCAGCTCAAAGGCAAAGTCATTATCTAGTGCTTTGGGGACGGGAGGTGCAGAAGGATTAGGACCCAGGACCCCAGAATCTTCCGCTACATCACACAACCCACAGAAGCGACCCACTGGATCCCCCATTCCCTCTCCTTCTGCCCCTGACACAAATACCGCTTTGAAGGTGAACTTTGGCATCAGTGAATGCCCTTCTGCCGTCAACTGGGGATGTCAGCGTCAGTGGGTCATTCCAAATGACAGAAATGTGACCTGTTGGCAGTGTACCCTCTGTGCATGGCCAGAAAAAGATCACGTGATGCTGTGTCCAGTGATCACAGCCTGACCTCCAACTCCTCCACGGCGGGCACCAGCAGAGACCTTTAAATTCCACCACAGCCTCTGGCTTCACCTCACTGCTCCCAAAGGTGGGCTCTCCTGGAGAACAGGGACCTCTTTCTGGAAGTTCAAAGTCGCAGCACCAGGGAAACCTTTCCCACCCTAGGAATTTGGTGGGAGAAGAGATGGCAACACCTTCCTGGTGATTACTTGAACGCTGGGGAGCTGTTACACGCATACGACTGACGCTAGGCCTGGAGGACATTTGTGACATTCTGTAAAAGATGGCTGCTCTGTCGGGAGGGCATGGATAGGCAGTGGGGGAGACAGAGAGGTTGGCACAACTGCCATGGGCAAGTGCAGGTCTGTTATCAGGCTGCGCTTCTGAGAGCAAACAGCGCTCCACCCACCCCCTGCATTCATTCATTCCCTAGTCAGTCAGGGTTTGGTGGTCTCTGACATCATGAGAGGTAATATTGGGATGCTGCTGCCCTCTCTTTCTCTCTCACTTCACCCCATACCTGTCCTTTCTTTATTCTTCCACTACCACTGTCTGCTCAGATCCTCACTAGCTTTTTTTCATGACCTCCCTGTCCCCAGTCTGTCCACACTCTCATGCAGCCTCCGTGTTGGATACCAAGGTGATTGCTTTAGAATCCAACTCTGGTCTCATCGCTGTCTTGGGTAGAAACTACCAGTTTGTTTCCAGGTAAACCCTTCCATTAAATGGCACCTCAATCCCTGGGCAGAAACTGGAATGTTGTTTGTTTGTTTTTTTTTGTGGGCATCACTGCCTCTGGTGGTCATGGGCACTACCCAGCCGCCGCTGGATTTGAACTGCCAAGCCTGTGGGCTGCAGTTCCGCACTCAACCACTTACGCCACCGGGGCTCAGCCCGAAACTGGAATGTTTTACAAACCCAAACTGACCCTAATCTGCCAGCCCATCCTTGGCTTTGAGGAAGGATGAAGGGGTGAACCTGAAAGTGCTGTGCACACGTACGTGATGTTAGACACGGAGAAGGGAAATTCAGGCCGGCCCTCAAGGAGTTTATAATTCAGTGGGGGGATTGAGGGGCCATCATGGTTCAGTGCATCCAAAACTCTGGAAGGAATCCCAGCCTGCTGATTCTATTGACCCCTGATATGAGAGATCCTAAATCCTGAACCCAGCCAGCCTGAAAGGCTCCCCAGGCCTCTGCCACGGCCAGAAACCGACCGAGACACTCTCTAGTTCTGGCCACTGCTCCGCATCCCTTTTATGTGAGGAACAGACTTATCAGCGGCCTAGGAGAGTCCCCAAGATTCTGGAACATTCAATTCTGCAGCTCCCTCCTAAGCAGTCTGCCTGGGGGGGGGGGGGGGGACATTTCCCAGGAATAGCAAGATGCTGCTGTCATCATGATGGGACTGTGTGACACTGGTAGAGAGACCTCATTCTTTTGTGCAAAATTTAGTTTCAGTAGAGTTTGGATCAGAACACTAAGGATCTGTGCTATATAGCCCATTCAGATTTAGGAGTACTTTTTTTGGGGGCATCACTGCCCTCTGGTGGGAGTAGGAGGCCCAGCCTTGCTTCTAGAGAGCTGCTGCTGGATTTGAACCGCCAACCCAGTGGGCCGCAGTCCTGCACTCAACCACTATGCCACCGAGGCTGGGCCCTAGAAGTGTTTTCTGATCTGCTGAGATAAAAGTCTCCTCAGCTCATTGTTCCCTCACTCATTCAAAACTCACTGCCATCAAGTCAATTCTAATTCACAACAAGCCTGTAGGACAGCGAAGAACTATTCGCTGTGCATTTTTGCGACTGTCCGTCATTCAGGAGTAGAAAGCCTCACCATTCTCTCAATGAGTGGCTTGTGGTTTTGAACCGCTGACCTTGCAGTTAGCAGCACATGTCAGAAAGATCTCCCAATGTCTGCTCAAGACCTCCAGCTCCTGGGGCAAGCCCTGGTGCCAAGAAAGCCAGTGCCTTCGGTGCATTCAAGGTCTCATATTTGTGCCCCCTCCAAACAAAGGGGATTCAAAAGAATGTGGAAATTTTCTGACTGTCCTATTAATATCACACCCAACTAAAATTTTGCTCACAATATTTAAAATAATAGGTGTGGCAGTACATCGGCAGAAACTCCCAGAAATTCATGCCTGATTCAGAAGAGAACCTGGAACTCAGATTGTTGATGTCAGATGGGTCTTGCATGAAAGCAGAGAATACCCAAGAGATGCTTACATGTGTTTTATTGACTGTGCAAAGGAATCTGGCTGTATGTAGCATAACAAATTATGGATAAAGTGCCAAGGAATAGGAATTCTAGGACCTTTAATTGTGCTCATGCAAAAACCTGCACATCGCCAGAACTATAGACAGTTGAACAGAAAACAAGGGGAGGGGCTGAGCCCTGGTGGCGCAGTGGTTGAGTGCAGGACTGTGGCCCACGGGCTTGGCGGTTCAAATCCAGCAGCAGCTCTCCAGGAGCAAGGCTGGGTCGCTCCCATTCCCACCAGAGGGCAGTTATGTCCCCCCCCCCAAAAAAAAAAAAAACAAACAAACAAGGGGATACTGCGTGATTTAAAATCAGGAAAGGAGTCAACAGGGTTGTGTCTTATCGTCATATTTATCTGATATGAATGCTGACTAACTAATCCAAGAAGCCAGTCTACATGAAGATGAGCACAACATCAGAATTAGATAGTTGGCTGTCTTCTGTAGCTGCTTCTTTTGTCTCTGACACGACCATCAACCAGTAGGTTCTCTGTGGTCTCCTGAAAGTGCTGTGTTGTTTCACAGCCTATGACTGTAGACAGGGAGATGGGAAATTCATCCCTGTCTTCAAGGAGTTTACAATTTCGGAGGGGGGGGGGCAGGTGGGCAGGGAGGTAACTGAGGGATAATCATTGTTCAGAGTACTCTGCAGCCAAAAACTCTTCCAGGACAGGTATACTGGGAGAAAGGGGAGCCCAGCATGTTCTCTAGCTCACCCTCATTCATCTTGCGCTCACCGTCTGAGCTAGATGAACCGATCTCTGTTGGGAATGTCAAGACCGTCTTGATGGGAAGCCGATGAGTGGACAGCCAGAATAGACGCTAAGGAACAAAGGTTTGTCAATGCAGATAAATAAAGGAAGGGGCAGGACCAGGCCATGAAACGACATGAGCAAAACTGAGAGGAACAGTTTATGATGTAAGATAAAAAAGCATCTTAAAAGAGTCCCAAAATTTCCTACGGGAATTCAAAGAATTCCAGAGAAGTCCCTGGGTCTTTAAAAAAGATACAGTGAGATTTGCCTCTTGACACAAGAATGTGCGCCTCAGAGTCTGGCACTTGCTTACTTCTCCTCCCTCCGGCTCTGTAGGGAGTTTCTTCAAGACAGCTCACGCTAAAAGCCCTTCGTAATGTTCTCCTCTGAAGACAGGCCGATTCCCCGCTGAATAATTAGGGTGTAGCCGAGTCTTCTGAGAATGACTGCCTTCTTCACTGGGTATAACTGTAGCAGTCCAGGGAGTCAGGCTCCTTAATTGATATCATCTATCCACACTGAAACCTGGTTTTCCAGTTGGTAAGGATAGGTACCCTTTTTGAGCTGGATGGGCTTGCTGATAAGGCAGGTGGATTGTATGCATGTACACGAGTAAAATGACAAAAGTGCTGCCTTTGACGAGAGGGTGGGTTTCATTCTACAATGCATTCTATAATTTATCGTAGGATTTTCCCTTCTCCCAGACCTAGGTTGCTCCAGGGACACGCAGTGGTTTGAACCCCACCTGACTCTGAGTTCCAGAAAGATCTCTCTGGGCTGGTGGAGAACAGGGCCAAGAGACTCCTGCAAAGCCCACTGTTAGAGTGGAAATATTCAGTCTGCAGAGCCAGGCCTCAATTTCCAGGAAAATAGTCTAAGAGCCAAGGGATGGAAATCGCTAAGATTAAGTTCAGAGACGGCTAGAAACTTTCCTTTCTTGTCATGGTCTTGGAACTCCCACCAAATGTCTGGATGGAACCCCATTGCCGTGGGGTCAGTTGCAACTTCTAGTGACCCCCCCGCACAAAGTTGAACTGCTCAGGTAGGGTTCCTGAGAGTGTAAATCTTTATGATACAGATAGATACAGATAGTCCTACAAAGTGACTTACGGGTTTGACCTGCCAACCTTCCCGTTAACCAGCCTAGCCCTTAACCCACCATGCCACCAGAACTCTTTGATGACTAAACAGATTATGCGAATGATTATGTGAGTGTGTGTGGCCCACCAGGAGCTTGGATAACTTCCTAATAAGGAAAGGTCGTTGGTGTACTCATGGCAGAGGACCCTAATGAAGGAATCAGTCCGTTTTGACATCCTGCTAGACTTAAAATGAATTATCCCAGAGGCAGCTGAGGGTTGAAGACAGACCTCGCTACCACTATGAAGAGATGGGTCTGTAGCGCATCTTTGGGAAGTGAGGTCCGACTCTATGAACTTCCTTAGACCCAGGAGACCAAGAGAGCTGTAAAACCGGAGCTGCCACAAGGTAATGAGAAACAGCAAAAAGCAGCAGCAGAGAAAAGGCAGGGGAACAAGGAGACCAGCGCGACACGGTGAGATGGGCTTCCCAACCCATGGGGCAAGGCAGCTATAGTGAGTGTGTCAACTCATGGAAACAGAAAGTTGAACGACTTTGGGCAAGAAATTTCCTGACAGAATTGGGTGCCCCTGGTTACTTATTGAGGGACCCTAGGTGCTTTGTAACACTTATTCAAGCAGCACAGTGATGGAGCCAAGGAGCCAAAGGGCCAAGGGCTAAAGACTTGTCTGTGGGCATGACTGAGAAGATCTTTCCTGGTTGAAGAATTGTATCCTGAGTTATTCTTGATCCTGAATTGTAACCTTTACTTTCTGATAAATCCCACAACTGTGAATATGGTCTCTGAGTGTGATGGGGACTTGGTAATGAACTGTTAGACATAGCAGAAGAGCGGAGAGGGCCATAGGACGGATAGTGGGTGTCAGAATTGGCAGCAAGGTTGCTGAGAGGAGATCTGTCTAACCTCCAGCTAATAGAAATCAGATTTGGGCTGATCTTGATGGTCTCTTTCCTCATGCGTTAAAGTTTGCCATATCCCCTTATCATGTTATTTTTGCAACAAGAAAACGGGAGGAGGGGGGCAGAAGAATACTATGCCATCTGCCGATGAATTTGGGGAAGCCTACACAAGGCAAGTATGGTGCCCACAGTAAACATTGTCTACATACTCAGAGACTCATTAAGCCTTCTGGATTGACCAAGAGCGATGGTGACCTGGTAAGGGCCCGCCTCCCCCACATGGTAATGCTTGCATTATTTGTGTGTGTGTGTTTTTTGGGGGGGCATCACTGCGTCTGGTGGGTGTGGGAGCTACCCAGCGCTGCTCTTTAGAGCAGCCTCTGGATTTGAACCCCCCAAGCCCGCAGGCCGCAGTCCCGCACTCAACCACTTACGCCACCGGGGCTCAGCCCCTGGTAATGCTTGCATTATTAACAGATGGAGAGACGGTATTATATGCAGGTGAGAGTGGGAAGCTCACCACTGAGAAAAGTCAGAACTGCCCTAGGGCAGTTGTTAGGCTCCATAGCCTGTGAGCCAGCAGCCTGACATCTTCCCTGCTGATCATGGGTTCATCCACCCCTGCAGGTATGTGAATCAGGGGAAGCCGTCTGTCTGATATGTAACTCACTTGGGACTTGCCCGTCTCTTCAACTACATGGGCCATTTCTTGAGATAAGTCGCTCCTCTCCTTCCACACACAAAAACACGCGAGGGGTTTCAAAATTTCAGGGGAGAAGTTTTGTTATCTTTTAGTTCCATTTTTCTACTCTCTTTTGAAACCTCCTCCTATATGCTTCATCGATTTTGACTCTTTAGCCCACAGAGCATAAGTCTGAATCCTACAGAGAAGTGACTTGTGCAAGGCCATGCAGTGATACCATATTGTGTGTCCTGCACACCTGTATGTATTGGAATCCGGATCCTTCTATCTATGCTTGTAATCTTGGTCAGAAATAGGGTTCTCTGTTATGCTAATTAGATAATACCTATAGAGCGGATACTGAATCAAATACTTTCTGAGTTAAAAAAAATAACAAATTAGACAGAGAAATATGCACACATATGCCATGAGGATTGATTACAAGCCAAGGGATGCCTGGGGCTACCTACAAAGGAAGGGAATGACTTTGCCAAGACCTTGATTCGAGCTTTTAGCTTCCAGCACTGTGAGAAAAGCAGTTTCTGTTCTTTGAAGCTGACCCCTTGTGGTATTTTACAAGTGCATTAAGTAACTAGGTGAAGACACACGGTACTGGAGGATTTACCAACTTCTCTTTGGGGGAAATGCAGTGGCTGAAAACAAAAATGTTATGTAAAAAATGAAAGTTGACTGAGTTAGCTAATAAACTGACAAGGTCAATATCTAATAAGAGGTGAGAATCCAGGGAAGCAGGGAGCACTGGAATAATTTTGACTTTGTGGATATTGGTTGACACAGGGAAACCTGAACCTCCCTTTTAATGACCTTTGAGGCCTTGTGGGATAATGTGGACGGAAGCCAAGGCTCAGGGCCTGCCTAAATGAGGAACCTATCTAGAGACCCTCCCCCCAAGAGGACAGCAAAAGGAAATAGAGGAAAGAACAAGGAGGCCAAAGGCATTTATAGAGGTTTAAATTTAGTCACATGCATATGTAAATATATTTATATATGATGATGGGGAAATCTATCTATGTGCATATAGTTAAAGGTTTAGTATTAAGGCAGCAGATGGACATTGGGCTTCCACTGAAGCACTCCCTCAAGGCAAGAACACTTTGTTCTATTAAACGGGCATTCCACCATGCTCCCCTTCCCGACAAGATCGCTGAAGACAAATGGGTGTATAAGCAAATATGAAAGCTGACAGTGCCTGGCTATCAAATGATATAGCATCTGGGGTCTTATGGCTTGAAGATAAACAAGCAGCCATCTAGCTCAGAAGCAACAAAGCCCACATGGAAGAAACAGACCAGCCTTTGTGATCAAGAGGTGTCAAAGTGATCAGATACCAGGCATAAAAGAACTAAAAATCTTATCATTGTGAATGAGGGGAATTTTGGATTGGGGACCCAAAGCCCATCTGTAGGCAACTGAATATCCCCTTATAGAAGGGTCTTGGGGAGGAAACAAGACAGTCAGGGTGGAGTAAAGAAATGATGAGACATACAACTTTCCTCTAGTTCTTCAATGTTTCTTCCCTCCCATTATCATGATTCCAATTCTACCTTACAAGTCCGGCTAGACCAGAGGATGTACCCTGATACAGATGGGAATTGAAAACAGAGAATCCAGGACAGATGAACCCTTCAGAACCAATGGTGAGAGTTGCGATAACAGGAGGGTGGAGGCAAGGGGTAATAAAAAGGGGGAACTGATTACAAGGATCTATATATAACCTCCTCCCTGGGGGATGGACACCAGCAAAGTAGGTAAAGGGAGACGCCGGACAATGTTAAGACATGATAAAATAACAATAATTTATAAATTATCAAGGGTTCATGTGGGAGTGGGGCAGGAGGGAGGGGGAAAATGAAGGAGGAGCTGATACTAAGGGCTCAATAGAAAGCAAATGTTTTGAGAATGATGAGGACAACAAATGTACAAATCTGCATGACACAATGGATGGATGTGTGGATTGTGCTAAGAGCTGTAAGAGACCCCAATAAAATGATTGAAAAAAAAAAGTGAGACCTTCCCCCAGTGGAGGATACCTCAAGGAAACAAGGTGTGTGTGTGTGGGGCGGGGGGGGGCACGGAAACAAAACATCCCAAACAAAAAAAAAACAGGAATGTCCCTGAGCAGGTCTAATCTCCAGCTTGCTTTCACACAGATTTGCTGCTTAAATGCTCATCAGTTGGTTAGTTCAAAAAACATTAAGTCAAAAGGAGGGGGAAAGAGGAGCTTATACCAAGAGCTCGAGTAGAAAATATTTGGAAATGAATACGTCAACATGTGTACAATGCTTGATACAAATGATGTATGGGATGCTATAAGAGCTGTAAGAGCCCCCAATAAGATCATCAGAAAAAAATAAATGCAATTGCCATGAAAAAAAAACGCATTAAGTCAGGAATTAGTCGAAAGTCCTACTGACAAGAAGATGTACAAATCCTGTCTGCATCCTCAATAAACTCACTGCCTTTGTGAGGGTGCTGACTCCTAATGCCTCTATAGGACAGGCTAGAACTGCCCCTGTGGGTTTCTTGTTTGTTTGTTTGTTTGTTTGTTTTGTCGGGGGGGGGGGTGTCATCACTGCCCTGTGGTAGGAGTAAGAGGCCCAGCCTTCCTCCTGGAGAGCTGCTGCTGGATTTGAACCACCAACCCAGTGGGCCGCAGTCCCACACTCAACCACTATGCCACCCGGGCTCAGCCCTAAGATTGTAACTCTTTTAGGGAGTAGAATGTCTGTCACTCTCCTGCCGGCTGGTTGGTGGTTTCAAACTGCTGACCTTGCAGATTGCAGCCCAGTGCTTCACCACTATGCCACCAGGGCTCCTCTCTGCAGCTTAGGGCCTCAACAGTTACGTACAAAAAAAGGTTTCAGGCATACAGAGCAGCTCACACACGTTAAAAGGAAACAATGAGCAACATACAAGGAGACAACAAGCCAGAACCATCAGAAACTACAGAGAGCAGACCCCAACCCAGCAATGACTTCGGATGATGGAAGTATCACACTCAGATTAGACGACACTGAGTGAAATAAAAGGCAAGGACCAAAATATTGGCAAGAAGCAGGGAGCTATAAGTAGTGAGTTAACATTTGACAAAGAGCCAAGGAAAGCTCACAGAACTGGGAAAAATCATCACTGAAAGTTTGAAAAGGCAAAGGAAGGTTAGAAACAATTTGTGAACTGGTTGATGGCTTGGAAGAAAGCAGTAGAAAAGAGAGCAGGGGAAAAGACAGGGAAGAGAGTAGCCTGTGTACTAGGAGTTCTAGAAGGAGAAGAGGGTAGGAAGAGGCAATATGTGAAGAGATACTGGCTGGGAAGCTTTTAGAATTCATAAACGGCTCTAATTCACAGATATCAAGACCCTCAGAGTGGGAAAAATGGCATGGTGGGAACGTTTGATCTCCACTGATTTTACAAAGGGGGAGGAGAATAAAGGTCAATAGTTGATATCATAATAATTTATAAATTATGAAGGGTTCAAGGTTGACCCTTGTGTGGTAGAAGTTAGATATCTCTCCTTCCTACAATTTTTTTGTTTTGTTTTACCTAACTGTCCCTTCTCTACTCAACAGTAGAGAAGCTGGGTTCAATAACTCATTATCATGGCCACACAGAACTCATAGCTCATACAATTATGGAGTTTATTAGGGAAGTAACAGAGTCCAGCGGGGGTCAGGTCCGGCTGGGATGTCACAGGAACAATTCAGGACACAGTTCTTCAGTCAGGACAGCTTCTTCTCACCCTCGGCTACCAGGTCCTGCTGGAGACCAAGACCCTGCCACCAAGACCCTGCTGGGAGTCTTGACTCAGCCACCAAGACCCTGCTGGGAGTCTTGGCTCACTTAGCCACCAAGACCCTGCTGGGAGTCTTGACTCACTTAGCCACCAAGACCCTGCTGGGAGTCTTGACTCACTTAGCCACCAAGACCCTGCTGGGAGTCTTGACTCACTTAGCTTGGCAAGCCCCGTCACAGCCACCTCTCCTTGGTCTCCTGGTTCCTGCCCACTTGAGCCACCACTGCTCTTGCTACTGCTCCAGCACTGTCTCTGGCTGTCTTCCAGGTTACAGCTCCCTCGCTCTGTCTCCTGGAACCAGGGGGCTCTCAGCACAGAGACTCCCAATCCAAAGGGCATGCTTCACTCTCAGTTCTTCTTTCTTAATTGTAGTGGGATCCTTCTTTTCCACCTTTGGGATGGCTCATTTTAAGCTCATTTAAGATGTACATTGGACCTCTTATGGCAAAACTGACCAATTCTCTAGTTAGAATTCCATGTATTGCTTTTCTTTTTTTCAACCATCCTTATTGGGGGCTCTTACAGTTTTTATCATAATCCATACATTCATCTTTTATGTGCAGCACCTTTACACATATGTCACCATCATCATTTTCAAAACATTTTCTTTCTACTTGAGCCCTTGGCATCAGCTCATTTCCTCCCCTCCCCTAATCCCCTTCCTCAGGAGCCCTTGATAATTTAAAAAAAAATCACTTTATTGGGGGCTCTTACAACTCTTATCATAATCCATCATCCATCCATTGTGTCAAGCACATTTTTGTACATGTGTTGCCCTCATCATTCTCAAAACATTTGCTTTCTGCTTGAGCCCTTGGAATCAGTTTCTTATTCCCCCCCCATGAATCCTTGATAATTTATAAATTATTATTATTTTGTTATGTCTTATACTGTCTGACGTCTCCCTTCACCCACTTTTCTCTTGCCCATCCCCCAGGGAGGGGGTTATATGTAGATACGTGTCACTGGTTCCCCCTTTCAACCCCACCTTTCCTCCACCCTCCCAGTGTTGCCACTCTCATCACTAGTCCTGAGGGGATCATCTGTCCTGGATTCCCTGTGTTTCCAGTTCCTATCTCTATCAGGGTACATCCTCAGGTCTAGCCGGATTTGTAAGGTAGAATTGGGATCATGCTAGTGAGGGGGAGGAAGCATTTAAGAACTAGAGGAAAGTCGTATGTTTCATTGTTACTATGCTGCATCCTGACTGGCTCGTCTCCTCCCTGCGACCCTTCTGTAAGGGGCTATCCAGTTGCCTACAGATGAACTTTGGGTCCCCAATCCAAAAATCCCCCTCATTCACAATGATACAGATTTTTTGTTCTTTGATGCCTGACACTTGATCCCATCACAGCTGACCCCAATTGATTCCTCGTGATCACACAGGCTGATGTGCTTCTTCCATGTGGGTTTTGTTGTTACAGCTGACCCCAATTGATTCCTCGTGATCACACAGGCTGATGTGCTTCTTCCATGTGGGTTTTGTTGTTTCTGGGCTAGATGGCTGCTTATTTATCTTTAAGCCTATAAGACCCCAGATGCATTATTTTTTAATAGCCAGGGACCATCAGCTTTCTTCACATTTACTTATGCACCTGCTTTGTCTTCAGCAATCTTGTCAGGAAGGGGAGCATGGTGGAATAGAACACAGTGTTCTATTAAATAGTGTTCCAGTTTAATAGAACAAAGTGTTCTTGCCTTGTGGGAGTACTTGAGTAGAGGCCCAATATCCACCTGTTACCTTAATATTAGACCCATAAATATATCTAGAATAAGTATATTCTATTCTATATTATACTATTAATATAAATGTATATATAGATCTATTTCCTTGTCATCATATAGAATATATTTACATATGTATGTGACTGAATTTAAACCTCGATAATGCCCTTTGCCTCCTAGTTCTTTCCTCTATTTCCTTTTAGTTTCTTCTTGTCCCACACCATCATGCCCAACCTTCATTTGGAACCCTTGATAGTTTGCAATTTTTTTTTCATGTCTTACATCGTCTTCTGTCTCGCTTTCCCCACTTTTCTGTTGCCCGTCCCCCTGGGAGGCAGTTATATGTAGATCCTTATGATTGGTTCCCTCTTTCCCTCCCACCTTCCCCTTCCCCTTCTGGTATTACTACTCTCAATATTGGTCCTGGGGGCTTTAGCTGTCCTGGATTCCCTGTGTTTCCAGCTCTGATCTGTACCAGGGGTTCCATGTATTTCATGCACGTGGTCCCACCCAGACAAGTACAGGGTCAGTGGGAAGGAAGTAAACCCTCAGCAAGATGCATGGATGCAGAGACCCAAATGGGCCAGTCATGAGAGCAGTACCGGACCAGCCAGAGCGGTGTGGTGTACAGAGCCAGAGCCAACTCAGCAGGCACCCAAAGATCGCAACTCTCCACGGGTGTCACACGCCCCCCTTGTTTTTGCTTGGTAAATAGTTTATTGTACTTACGTAATAAATCCTCATGGGGGCTGAACCCTGGTGGTGTAGAGGTTGTGCACGGAACTGCGGCCCACTGGGACGGAGGTTCAATTCCATAAGTGGGGCTGGGCCTCCTACTCCCACCACCGGAGAGCAGTGGTGCCCACCCCCCCAAAAAAAATAAATAAATAAAACGAGACTGCTGGGCTGAGCCCCGGTGGCGTAGTGGTTGTGGGCGGGACTGCGGCCCACTGGGGCGGAGGTTTAATTCCAGCAGTGGGGCTGGGCCTCCTACTCCCACCACCGGAGAGCAGTGATGCCCCCCCTCCCCCCCCAAAAAAAAGAATAAATCCTCATGGAAAATTATGGTTTGGTTTAGCTCTCTGCCACCCATTCCTGAGCTCTGAGGAAGCTTGCCTTCTTCTGAGCGACTCGATCTTTCTTCTGGGCGAGAGACATGTGGGGACAATTCCACTTCTTTTTAACATCCCTCTTGGGCTTCTTCTCATAAACAGGATTCTCTCGGACAGCGGCATGCGCTTTCTTAGACAACTCCTCCATCATGTCAGGAATGACGTTGTTGCACACCTCTTCTTTTTTTTTTTTGGTCTGATGAGTAAACCTTACAAGCCTCTTTATGGAACCTGAGCCCCTCATTTGCATAGCGCCACCCAGTCATTTGAAAGGAGATACAAGACATGGTGAGAAAATCACACTGCACAAGAAATTTCAAGCAGAGTTAAACAGAAAGAAGAAAAGAAATATACATCTCACCTGTAGGAAATCGCATAGCACATACCACAGAGAGCGAGACTTTAAAACAGCAGAGAAAACAGTTCCTTCGACTCATAGCTAACTTAGGAAAAGCAACAATAGAAGCCGGGAGGTGTGGTGGTGGTGGTGGTGGGGGGGAGTTCTTTATTCTGTTGAGCATATCATCTATGACAGAGACTCAAACAAACATTCTCAGACAAGCAAAAACCAAGGGTGGGTTCCCAGGGAATTCTCATTAAAAGGAGATTCTAAAGGGTAAAGGTTAAGTCTAGAGCAAAAATGATCCCAAATGGAAGTCGGGGATGCCCAAGGGGTATGAAAAACAAAGAAAGCAGTCAATATCTGAGGAAAGCTACACAAACATTGACTGTGTAATATAACAATCATTCTAATTATAAACTCTTGTGAAGTTACCAAAAAAGAAAAAAGAATTACAGTCACAACAATGCCATTGAGTTAGGACAAGGGTCAATAGAGTTTCAGCGTTCTAAGTCTTGCATTATGGAAGAGGAAGGTACAATATTGACTAACTTTCTGTCCTCGATAAGTACGTCTGTTGTAATCCCCAGGGCAAGCACTAAAAAAAAAAAAAAAGATCAAAGAAAAAGAAGTGTAGGGTGTAACTTCCAACGTGTAGAAGAAGAAAAAAAGATAAGAGTAAAATAATATTTCCAAAGAAAACTCAACAAGATGAGAAACAGCAAAGGTACCCAACAGATCAGTGGACGGAGGATCTTACAGGTTGTGTAAGAAAGCAGTCTGCCACCCCCGGAAGTCCCTAACTGTCTCCCCACACAAGCCTCGTCCTACACTTAGTCTGCGGCATGCCTGTGAGCACCACCAAGCTTCACAGTCCTCCCCCTCGTGTTGCCCCCTCCAGGTTGGCCTCCTAGAGATGCGACTCCACGCAGGGCAGGGCACGGTTCGCGCACACAGATGGGGAGGCGTACACGTATGACTTTCCCTCGGTTTTCCACCTCAGTCACCGTTCCAGCTGGACACCTGGTAGCGTCCCTGACTCTGCCACTCCCCCACCCCAAACGCGTGCAGGTTCCGGTTTTCCCTCTCACCTGGATCTTAGCCACAGGCTCTCTCACCTGCTCTTCTGGATGCCACCTGCCACCTCTAACCTACCCCTTGAGGTCTGGCTGCTCTTGGAGGTCTGTTGATTTGTTGCTGCTGTTCATAATGTTTTACTGAGTACTCCCATCAGGGCAGTGATGCCACAAGACGACAAAACAAAACAAAAACAATGTTTGACGGAGTTTGGGGTGTGTGTGAGAGTGGATGTGTGTGTGTGTGTGTGTGTGCGTGCAAGAAAATTAGGTTCCCACGTGATAATTAGGTTCAGTTTGTTCCTTTTCTAGTTCCCTTGTCCTCTTATCTTTTTATCTTTTCTCTTGTGTAATAGTTGACCTTTTGATCTCATACGGATGGGTTTTTTTTTTGTTTTTTTTGGGGGGGGGCATCACTGCTCTCTGGTGGTGGGAGTAGGAGGCCCGGCCCCACTGCTGGAATTGAACTTCCGTCCCAGTGGGTCGCAGTCCTGCGCACAACCACTATGCCACCGGGGCTCAGCCCATATACGGGTGGTTTTTAAGAAAAATTGTAATGAATTTTTTTTAAGTGGGCACTGCTCTTATGGGTCATCTCTCTTGGGTACCACTGCTGTTTTGCTAGAAGGTGGTCTCAGGACAGATTTGGCTCAAGGCTTAAAAGTTTCTCAGTGGGCACTCGAAAGGAGTTTGTCTGTTTGTTCCAATCTGTCTAGCTTTGTTTTTTGCATGAGTTTTCATTCTGCTCCATATTCCCCCCCCTATTCTGTCTGGGTTCGATGGCTTCACCCTAATCAGAATGGTCCGCAGTGGTAGACAGGCACGTCTGGTTCTCTCAGGGTAGCTGAACTTGTGACCCATGTAGACTTGTTTCTTCGCTGAGCTTCTGGTGGCCTTCTTGGTGTTGTGCACCTCCGAGTAGAGACCCTCTCATCATCTCTAAAATGGCCACCTGCAAGCTTGTAAGACCCCAAACACTACTCATTTCACTAGCATGTAAATCACCATTTTTGTGAACTAGGCTAATGCCTGTGAACCAAGTTGTCCCAGGAGACTGTGATCCTAAGCCTTCAAACCCAGAAGACCAATGCTGGGTATTGGTTCTTCCTGAAGAGTATCCATATTTGTATCTTCACTGAATATATGTGCCTATACCCACCTATTTGTAGTTACATGTACCTAGATAAAAATATTTCTTCCTGTTTTCATCTATACCTACTCATATATTAATTTGCCTATACCTATCCATAGGTGTTCAGATATCTATTTTTACTTTGATTGTGCTGTGTTCACTATATCCACAGTCAGGGTCACTTATTCCATCACCAATGGTAACTACTGTCTATGATATAACATGCATTCCCACTCCACTCCTGCCCTTGGTAACTCCCAGTGAACACTGGGCTCTATATTTAGCTATTCTTTCTTCTTATAAAAAAAGAATCATAGGGCTGAGCCCTGGTGGCGTAGTGGTTGTGCGTGGGACTGCGGCCCACTGGGATGGGGGTTCAAATCCAGCTCCACAGGAGCAAAAGCTGAGCCTCCTACTCCCACCACCAGAGGGCAGTGATGCCACAAAACAAAACAAAACAAAGGGGATCATATAATGTTTGTCCTTATACACTGGACTAATTTCACTTAGCATTACATCCTCCATAACATTTATCCATGTCATGTTTTCAGGAACTCATCTGTCTTCTCTATGGTTGCATAGTCTTCTGTTTGTGTGTATGTACAACAATTTGTTTATCTATTCATTAATAGAGTTTTTGTTCTTGGACTCAGAATCCATCCACCTCTTCAGAAGACCTGCCAGGTCTGAATAGGTAATACAAACAGCAATCGTTCACTGAACACTTTCTGTGTGCAGACTCAGCACATTTGATGAACAACATCTCCATTTGCTCTTCACAGCTACCCTGTGAGTTGGTTTTATCAACCTCCCAGGCATACCAAGTGAGGTAACTAAGACTTTGAGATTGAATTAACTTGCTCAAGTAGCAAATCCAGATCAACCTGTCTCACCTTACCTACTTACAGGCTTCAGATATTTTTTTAAATCATTTTACTGGGGGCTCATACAACTCTTAACACAATCCATAAGTCCATCTACCGTGCCAAGCACACAAGGGAGAAAGGCTACTCAGTGACCGTCTCAGAAACCCACAGGGGGTCACAATGTCTTGATGGCAGTTTGTTTGTTTGTTTGTTTCCCCTGGCTTATGGATGCCCCTAACAAACCGCATGGTTGCAAGTCTTGTCTGAATTCCGCGTGGCCGTGCAATGGACTATTGACAGCAACGGAGAAGCAGACAGTGCTGCAGGAGGAGCCGTTGGGGTCAGAATTGGTACAGAAGACAGGAAGGTGGGAGGATGTCTGACCTTCCTCCACCTCACAGGAATTGGCCCTGGGCTGATGGATGAAGTTGATTCTGCTTCCACCTTGCAAAGGCAGAGGAAGTCCTGTGCTGCTGCCACCCCATTTCGTATGTCTGCCTCCCCTATTTCCTGATCTGTAATGTCCCATCCCCAGGAATGTTCTTGTCGTGATTGTCAGAGACTTGCATCATGTTCACGTGTGTCCCGGTGTCATCTTCCTTGCTGGACTGCAAGTCTACTAAGCGCCAGAACCACGCCTGGTTTGTCCTTCAGCCTCCCAACGTCCCCAGCACACAGCAGGGCATGCAGTTAGGACTCAGCACATGCTCTCTGGATTCTTTTCACTCCACTTCAAACAGACGGACAGAAGCTGCACACAAACAGATTCTTCCCCCTCCCCAGCAGCACAGCTTGGAGGACGGGGGCATGTTCTACTGGAACTTGGCAAGTGGGGCATCCGTGCATGTGCTGTGTACTTATCCCGGCCGTGTGCCCTCCCTGCCTGTGACGCAGTGGAGATATCCCTGGCCAGGGATGCTCGTGGGTGGCCTCAAAGCTGATTCCGAGCTCAGGATCTGGCTTCCTGGGAGCCTCTCTTCTCTCGCCTGCAGACATGTACACCCACTTTTTTTCCTTTAACCCCCCCACCATCCGGTCCTAAGAGGGTCAAGCCCTTCTGTGCCTCCGGTACCTCTTTCCTTTTCAGAACCCAGAAGAAAACTATAAGCTGCAGCTTCCGCCAACCCTCTGCCTTACTGTCAAGACTCAGACCTGTAAAACTCCGAGAGAAACAATCTGCACAGCGTTGGTGTTGTGTGGGGAATGCCAGGTGCCAAAGAGATTCGATGCAGGGTAACTAGGGAGCCCTGTCTCTTGATCGGAAGGAGCTTTCAGTATAGGTGGGGAGATAAGACACAGGGGGAAATTCCTCAGTTCAATGACTTCAGTTGAATCACCAGCTTCATCTAATCAGGGAATAGGTTTTATAAAATCAAGACTTGGAGATGTTCACTACTTGGGAAGGTTGGCAGACCCAGGAATGCTAGGGAAACAGCAGGTCTGTTCAAGTTTATACTTTACAGAAACTCAGGCCCAACCTGGTTCTGGGGTGACCCAGAGGAGTGACACTCATGCATGCCACACGAGGAACAGGGTGAGAGGTATATATCAGGTAAAGGGCAGGGAGGTGACAGTAACTTAGTAATGCTGTACTGGGGATAAGACACTCCAGAGTCAGATCCTCTGTGATGACATACCAGCTGAGTGACCTTGGGCTGGTCCTTGAATCTTTGAAACCTGTTTCCTCATTCCTGGAATAAATATAATACCTGACTTCATGCAGGAAGGCTGCCTACCCTCTGTGCACATTGGTTTCCACACAAATCAATAAGACCTTTAGGCTAGTCGATGCCTTTTGGCTTGTAGAAGTCCATGTGTCTACTTATTTCTCCCAGAAGGGAGTTCCAGATTCTCCGGCTATCAGTGCTGGAGATGGGTGTATGGGAAGGCAAACTGTCACTGGAAAGAAACAGCCACCGAGAGTCGACTGGTCCCCGTGGTATCAGCAAAGTCAACATGGAGGAAGCACACCCACCCTGTGTGAGCCAAGAATCATCAATAATAAAATCCAAATCCAAAGGAGGGAATGGTATTGGGAGGTTTCTTGAGTGGGTAAGACCTCGGTTCTTTGCTTTGCGAGAAAAAGAATTCTGCCAAAGTCTGGTTTGTGATCCAAGTGGGTTTTTATGAAGGATGAGAGAGGCTTCAGGTTTTACAGACTCAAAGAGTACACGCTCCTTCAGGGAGCGAGTCAAGCTGCACAGAAGCCTCACTGGGGCTCACACCTGGATCAAAGCAGCCTAGTGGAACATGACACCCACCCATGATGAACTGACGCCATCCTCCTCTATGGGGGTCTTGCAGGCATGGAAGGGGCAACTCCTCGATCCGGTCTGGCTGCTTAGCAGTGTGAGACCTTAAATTGTGAACACCTGGTTTGCAGAAGGTGCTGGATGACAGTGGAAGGCCAAAATCCATTGGCAAGGTCCACACATGGAGTAAGCCTCTGGTGACACTCCTCTGATCCCAGTCAAGAGACATGAGAAGCACAGTTATCACCAAGGGCTCAAGTAGGAAGAAAATGTTTTGAGAATGATGCTTGACACAGTGGGTGGATGGATTGTGATGAAAGCTGTAGGAGCCCCCAATAAAATGATTTTAGGAGGGGCTGAGCCCCAGTGGCATAGTGGTTGTGCATGGGACTGCGGCCCACTGGGACAGAGGTTCAGTTTCAGCGGTGGGGCTGGGCCTCCTACTCCCACCACCGGAGAGCAGTGATGCCCCCCCAAAAAAAATGATTTTAGGAAAAAGTAAAAAAGAATGATGGCAACATATGTGCAAATATGCCTGAGATCATTGATGTATGGATTGTTGTAAGAGCTGTAAAAGGCCCCAGTGAAATGATTTTAATTTTTAAAAAAGCATGGTTATCAGGCAGCATATTGTAAAGTCATTGTGGAAAATGTGATTAGGGTAAAATCTAATATCATCTTATCATTTTGACACATTTAAAAGTTATTTCCATTTTTCCATTTTTTAAAAATGTGAAGGAGAACTGCTCATGGATTAAGTCTCCAGTGAATTCCCTCTGACAGTAGACCAGGGACGTAATTAGCCTTGCTATCATACAAAGTGCTTTAGAAAGTGGATTATTGGCTGAGCCCTGGTGGTGTAGTGGTTGTGTGTGGGACTGCAACCCACAGGGTTGACAGTTCAAATCCAGCAGCAGCTCTCCAGGAGCAAGGCTGGGTTTCCTACTCCCACCAGGGCAGTGATGCCACAAAACAACAACAACAACAAAGTGGATTATTACTGATGCAGTTAGGTTAAAATTTAACACCTATCTTTTTTTTTTTTTTGGCATCACTGCTCTCTGGTGGTGGGAGTAGGAGGCCCAGCCCCACTGCTGGAATTGAACCTCCGTCCCAGTGGGCCGCAGTCCCGCGCACAACCACTACGCCACCGGGGCTCAGCCCCAACACCTATCATTTGATCTTCCTTTAATTCATTTTAGGTTTGTCCTAGTTTCTTAATATTTTCTGCTTTCTTTTCAGTTGAGCTTTTTCAGTTTTACTTTGCTGTTGTTAGTTTTTGTCTGTTTTGTTTTGGTATGTTTTTCTGTATATCCAGGATACGCATATCCTTAAATCCAGGATAAGAAAATCTATAGAGACACTAAATGGATTAATAGTTTCCTGGGGATATGGCAGGGAGCTAATAATAAATGAGTACAAAAATGAAGAAAATGTTCTAAAATTGGTTGTAGTGAAGATTGTACAAATCTTTTCTTTTTTGAAAAGAACTCGTTTCAATCTGGCTGAACTACTGAATTGTATGATAGAGGCTGGGACCACATAGGCATGGTAAAGAGGTAGACGTATGGTAGGGAGAAAGCAGATTACTGACCCAAAGCACTAGTAATCTGAAAAGAAAATGACTAAACCCTTAATCTCACACCATAGCAAAAGTGAACAAAAAAAGGATTATGGACCTAACTATAAGCACCCAAACTATAAAAACTAAAAGAAGTTCTTTGTGTTCTTGAATTGGGCAGAGGTTTCCTGCATAGGACACAAAGCATAAAGGTTAAAAGAATCAATAGGGGCTGAGCCCCGGTGGCGTAGTGGTTGTGCGCGGGACTGCGGCCCACTGGGACGGAGATTCAGTTCCAGCAGTGGGGCTGGGCCTCCTACTCCCACCATCGGAGAGCAGTGATGCCCAAAAACAAAAAATAAAACAACAAAAAAAAGAATCAATAGAGTGAATTTTGAGTATTGGTAAAGATTATGGAGATTAAATTTTCTATGAATCAACGCCTCTGCTACAAAATAAACAGGTAAACCACAGAATGGGAGAAAATATTTGTAAACTATATATTCCACAAAAGGTATATATCTCAAATGTATATGCAGATATATACACACACCATGGATCTTTAAAACGTGAAACAATGAAATTAAAAGATCATGGAAAATGTCCACAAATGCCTTGAAGCTTCTGATGTATATTAAAAAAAAACTCTTACAATTCCACAGGTACAGTTTAGTGCACATATTTCAGTGAAATTGTTCAAGGAGAAGCATTGCAGCCCTGGGTCCCGTGGTGGACGCCACTCATTCCCTAGTCTCCTGGTCAGCGTAGGTGTGGGGTCTGTCTATGGCTCCTCTGCCACACAGATGTCCCTTACCAACTAGGCCACACCTCCCAACACATTCCACTTGTGTCCAGTCCCTGCTGTAGAGAAGACGAAGAAGAAGAAAAACGACACTGATAAAGTAGTCTCCAAGGGTTGCTCTATCACTGGGACCAGAAGTGACCACACCAGGATCGTGGGGGAGGCAACCCAACCACATCAAGAATGATTCACCATTGGCATCCCTGCCTTGTTTGTGGAACGTGAAGTGACTCACTCCGGGAATACTCCCAAGATGACAGGGGAACTGGGTAAGGCAGAAGTAAGAGGCTAGGTCATGTTTGGTTCCTGAAAGAACTGAACCAACCACAGCTCACTCTTCAGGTCAAGGCTGTCAGACAAGACTGCTCTTACATAATCCAGTGAGCCAGGGAATTCTGGAGCCAGGAAGCCAATACTGTGTACAAGGCGCTCCTTGCTGCCCGGGGAACCCAGATGCCTATCTTTACCACACTGACCTGATTTGATGTCTCTATTTCCCTGTGGTTAGATTGTCACTCTGGCAGAAGCACTTAGAGGCTGACGAACTTGGGAAACCAAATCTGGAGTCCTCTGTTCCAGAAGCCAGGTCGCTGATCCTGCATGGTGACTGAGGCTTAACTTTCAAAGAGCCCAACCACCTGGTTCTACAAGAAGGCATTCATTGCTGCCTCACTGAAGCATCATGAAGCTTGTTGGTGGTAGTGCTTCCCACACATTTGTGTAAACCGAAGTATGACTTGCCAACCTCAGTGTTGTCAACCTACCAACCAACATCCATGATCTGCTCTCATCCCATGTGTGGTTTTCCTTGATTGTGTTAGCCTTCCTGAGGCTGGATCAAAAAAAATATATAAGCACAATACGGATATGCATGTTGGGGTTACTACTTACATGAGATAGCAATTAACTTGCTGATGGGCAGCATCCTGGGGTGCTCCTTCCACCACATTCTCCCTTGAGGGGCAGGCTCACAAGACAATCTGGTCTGTAGAAACTGCCTACAGGTGGTTTCCGGTGTACTTAGGTGGCAGTAACGCTTCTGAGAGTGACTCCATTCCTGGTGAAGTCCACCTTGACTTTTAGAAGGGCCAGACAATGCCCACTGACCTCCATGTCACAGATCGTGCTCTGTTGTCCAACTCTGGCCAAGGTCAATGCTCTCCTGTCAGTCTTCGGTCTCCATGACTCAGAATCTGTTATGACAGCCCAGCCTCCCAGAGTGAGAAGCATTTGCTTTCTGCATCTCCCACTGAGGACACACCAAGGGATAACTCACTGCCTTGGTTATGTGGGGACACAGCAAGCCCTCCTGAGGCTTTTTATGAGAAAACCATGATGGTCACCGGTGAGAACCAGCTCACAGATGGAGTCAAGGTGGAGAGGGGTCTGGTCGCCATTTAAAAGACTAGCAGAGATCAAAGGAACAGTAGAAACAGAGTTGGGGCGAAGGGGGCTCAATGAGAAGGGACTCCAAGGCCTGGATCTTGATGCAAGGTGGGTTTATGCCCAGTGCCTGATGTGCTGTTGGTTCCATGGCACGTTGGTCATTTCTTTGGAGGCAAACAAAGGATGGTTGTTTAGTAGTATGAATCTATGGTCTGGAGGGCAAGATAAGGAGGCAGAAGAAGCAGCATCGAGGCCATGACTTGAGACCACCTGCCTCCCAGTTGGAGCTCGGGCCCCTGTTTAAACATTCACTGGGTGCCTGCAGGGCCCTGGCATGGAGGATTCAGTGGGGAAAAGATGGACCAGGTCTGCGTTCTCTCGGTTCTCCCATGATGCGAGGACAGGGCTGGTCAGGTTGGGTGCCAAAAGCAGCAGCAGAGGGAACTCCAGGAATGGGAGAATGGACATAGGACATGGCAGAGTGAGGCTAAAGGCAGGTCGGCTGAGAACTTAGGGTGTGTGTGTGTGTGTGTGTGTGTGTGTGTGTGTGTGTGTGTGTGAGAGAGAGAGAGAGAGAGAGAGAGAGAGAGAGAGAGAAAGAGAGATGGCTAGATTCAGGGAGTGGCTAAGACTGGCTGGGCAACAGGAGGGTTTGCAGTTACAGGCCGTGCTGGTCCTCTCCTGAAGGCTTTGGCCTTTATGTACCCTGTGTGCAGTCTGTGGTCTCCCTGGGCTCTGGACCTCAGAGATGGTCTGCCTGGACTAAATGTCTGGGTCACTCCATGTCTAGCTTCCCTTCAACAACTATACTTTGGCTATTGTGGGGGGGGTGGGGTGTTTTTTTACCTCAACCAACTCTTGCTCCATCCCATGCCCAGCCAAACTATCAGGTCAGTTGGCTGTGCCCTGCATGGTTCTTCCTGACCCCGCTTAAAGGGGGGGCGGTGATCCTGACAGGATCAAAGAGGGTGGGACCCTAAGGGAAGAGAGCAAAGTGCCAAGAATGAACGACCGATGCTGT
>PVJH01023399.1:0-34853 GCA_004026705.1 Nesogale talazaci | reverse complement strand
CCGGAGCTGCTCTGGAGCAGACACGAGCCGCAGGTCCTCATTCCTGGGCCAGGGGTCAGGCTGGCACATCTGCGTCTCAGGGAGGAAAGCCAAGCCTGGAGTCATTATCTTTCAGCAGTTGTTCCAAGGGTCAGTCAGACGGCCTTGTTGGGCCAAGGGGCCTGGCGAAGAGGCTCGAAGTGAGACAATCCCTAGGAAACACCTGTAACCCTGGCGCTCAGGCCAGTGGACTGTTGGCCCCCTGTCAGCCTTTGAGCTGGAAAGGCCCTACCATCTGAGTTGGCGCTCAGGCAGAACCCCAGCCAACAAGGACAGTAAGAGGTCCACCCACCACTATGATCTCCCTACACCCACCACAGTGCACACTGGGCCTTGCCTCTCTTGGGGCTAGAAGCAGAGCGAGTGGCCTGTGGGTGGACAAGCAAGCGCCTGGGCAAAGGCACTACGTGGCCACCCAAGGGCCGGAATGGAGAACCTAGGAGCTGAGAGAGACCGTGAGCTACATTGATCTTGGGCAAAAGCAATTGGGATCAAGCAACTAACGGGACATAGTGTTCGATCCGTAATGTCCCCTCTCTTGTGATGACCCCCACCTGCCGTCAGGAAGAAAACCACGTGGAATCGTGGGGGAAACAGCTTTCTGCCCACCCCACACCCCACCCCCACTCCGCGTCCTGTGCACAGCCATGTGCTCCCCCCACTGTTTAGGTCTGGGTTTCTCCCTCACTTCCCGGGTGCGATGGACCCTGGTGGAAGGCCTCTGCAGGCCCCAAGCTGAGCTGACCCTCACAGTGTCCTCGGGATTCCCCACTGGAGGCAGGGCGACTACCCTCAACTCCCTGTGCCCGGTGAGGGAGCTGAGACCCAGGAAAGAAGAACACCTTTCCCAGTCTCCGGGCTCGTGCATGGTGGAGCCAGGGCTGAAGCCAGGCCGCCTCATCCCAAAGCCTCCTCCTTTGGTCTACCCGGGCATCTTCCAAGTCCCCGAGCTCCAGGTGGAGCAGGCCGGGCAGCCGTCCCCTGCCGTCTCCTGTCCTCCAGCCACTTGGCTCCAAGGGGCAGCCTCCCCCAGAGGGGCCAGGAGCACCCCGGCTGCCAGGACCACAGGCCCAGAGCCACGCGTACTCTCGAGATTGAGGCACCCATAAATCAATGGGCGTTTATAAGAAAGTGGATGGGGCCTGGCTGAGAGGTCTGGGATGCAGGGGAGCCCGTTACCCAACATTCTCTGGGATGATCTTACAGCAGATGTCTGAGTGGATAAAATGATGAGTGGTGCTTGGGAGCGGCAGATGCCACACCGACGTTCCCTTCTATTGCCACTCAGAGATGCTCAGGGCAGGGCAGTCTGCCTCCCACACCTCGCTGAGTCACTCTCCTGGTCCTTCAGCAGCCATTCCCATTTCCAACCTACATAAGAGGGCACGCTCACCATCCCGGGGCAGAGGACTCAGTGAGGTCAGGCCTGGGAGCACAAGGACAAGCCCCTGCTTCTGCATTCATACTGGAGCGGCTTTAAACCTGGACCAGCAGGCTAGGCTGCCCCTACCCTTCCAGAACCCCAGCCAGTCTAAGGCATGTCGCCTGGAGACAGGACAAGAAGGCAACTGGGTTCTGGTGTGGTTTACATACAGGGTTGTGGCTGGTCCTCTGGAATGTCCTTTGGACACTTACAGCAGAGCCTCATGGAAGGCAGCTAAGCAGTCAATGCCCCACCACACTGCCCACTGAGCCGGGGTGGGTGGGGAGGGGTGTGGAGGAAGGACAGAAGGGAGCAAGCTGGGTTCCTTGACCCCTTTCCTTCAAGACCAGAGGTCCTTCTCTACACACCCGCTGTGGGGCCTGCTCGCTGGGCCACCGCTCAGTCACCCAGCAGGGCTCTGAGCACGTTCCCTAGAAGCCCACTGTGAAGGGCCTTTGAGACCCCCGCAGTCAGGAAGGGTCTCAGAATGAGCAGGCTCTTTCCTCTGGATGGGATGATGGCCCACAGCTCTTTCTGTACATACCTATGTTTCAGACGAGGCCAATCTCTGATACAGACATCACGGGTTTGATAGGCGCAGTGGTACAGCGATAATTATTATTATAGTAAAGTTACAGAAAGCATAAGAAAGAGAAATAATAAGACTCAGACATATATCATGGTAGTATGCTCCCCTCAGCCTGTCTGAGAGAGTGGGGGGAAGGGAAGGCATGAGGGAGAGGGGGCGAGATTCTCTCGGGGGAGTGGGGGAGAGAGAGAGAGAGAGCTTCTTTATTATGCCCTTCTTCTATACCCTTTGGATCCATACAAGCCCCCTCACTACAGGTAAGAAGAACGCGTCACAGGAAAGGGTTGTGCTAGATACACGTTATAGGAAGTGTGGGGGTCCCTGTGTGACAAGATGGGTGGCCCTAAGTTTCCTGATGGCAGCCTCACCTTGATTGCCCTTAGGCGGGAGACCTTAGCTTGACCTTTCAGCAGTTATCTTAACAGTAAGGGGTTGGCTCTATCTTTTGCATGAGGCGTAGTGGTTGGGGGCAGGGAGGGGGGGAGGTGGGCGGGAGAGGACACTGAGGCCCACTGGATTGGACGTTCAAATCCAGCAGCACCTCTCCAGAAGAAAGGCTGGGTCTCCTACTCCCACCATCAGAGGGCAGTGATGCCAAAAAAAAAAAAAAAAAACCCAGAATCTTTAAATTCTGACATCCACACCAAATGCTGGTCAATGGTTGCTAGTATTTTGGAGTATATATAATTGTGGAAAAGTCCTAAATTTGTCCGACACGTGTGGCTCTGAAGTAAAATGGAAAATGAAGATCAAACTTCCAGCGCCTCATTTTTATGGTAGTACTTGGCATGCCCCCTGTTTGTAAAAATCTACTTAGGGCTCTTCCATCAGTTTTCAATTGCTGTGAGGGACAAGATGGACTCTTTCTTCTCTCAAGTAGGCCGACCCGACCCCCGGTCTAGATGGTTCCTCCTGCCCAAGGGAGTCTGACAGCACAGGCTCCGCCCAGCTCCCACCCACCAACTAGCGTATTTCCACTTCTGTCCTGCTGGTCCCCTGGTCGCTGGGGGCGGGCCTGCTCTTGAAGCAGAGCAGGGTCTCCCTGCAGATGCCACCTCCCCTCCACACAACAGCAGCCCTGCAGCCCTGGCTCTGGCTTGCTGGAGGTGGTCTGAAGGACAGCAGAAGCCTGAGCACTGTCATCTCTCCTCCGACTTGCACCCACTCCCAGCGTGTCCCCTGACCCTCTGCTTCCTCTCTGCACCCTCCCAGCCCAGCCCAGCCTGCCTCTGGTCCTCTGCCAATATCTGATCCTTTCTGTCCAGAGCCAACTCTGGGTTATCTTGCACGTTAACAAGTTATGCTTAAAGGCTTGAAGATACACAAGCGACCATCTAGCTGAGAAACAGCAAAGCCCACATGGAAGAAAACCCACACACCAGCCTGTGTGACCACGAGGTGTCGAAGGGATTAGGGATCAGGCACCAAAGAACAAAAAAATCATATCTTTGTGAATGAGGGGGAGTGGGGAGTGAGGGCCCAAAGCCCCTCTGTAGGCAACTGGACATCCCTTTACAGAAGGGTCTCAGGGAGGACATGAGGCAGTCAGGGTGCAGTATAATAATGATGAAACATACAACTTTACTCTAGTTCTTCAATGCTTTCCTTCCCCCCCCCCCCCATCATGATTCCAATTCTACCTTACAAATCCAGCTTGAGACGAGGATGCACACTGCTACAGATAGGAACCGGGAACATGGGGAATCCAGGATAGATGAGTCCTTCAGGACCAGTGGTGATAAGGGTAATACGGGGAGGGTGGAGGAAAGGTGGGGTAGATAGGGAAAACAAATGATAAGGATCTACATATAACCTCCTCTCTGGGATATGGACAGCAGAAAGGTGGGTGAAGGGAGATGCCGGACAGTGTAAGACATGACTAATAAAAATTTATAAATTATCAAGGACTGATGGGGGGGGGAATGAGGAGCTGATACCAAGGGCTCAAGTAGAAAGCAAGTGTTTTGAGAATGATGATGGCAACGAATGTAGTTGGCACAGTGCATGGATGTATGAAGTGACAAGAGTTGTACGAGCCTCCAATAAAATAATTTTTTAAAAAACTCAACAAGTTATGAATGGAGGTATTTTAACACGGGTGCGACTGACAAGTAAGGGGAGATAAAACACCTTTGAACTTGAGCCAGACCCCAACTCCTCTCTGCCACCCTGGGGGACAGGGTGGAGCTGTTCCTGTCCCTGTCCCTGCCCAGACTGCAACTCTCTACAGGACCAGAAAGCCCTCTCTCTCTCCCTTGGAAAGGCTGGTGATTTCAAGCTGCTGGGTATGCGTTGGGCAGGCGAGCAGTTCCAAACCCCTCCAAGCCTGTGAGCAAAGGTCCCAGAAAGCAGCTCCGCTAGACCCCGCCCCCGGGGCCCCCAGCACCAGGGCTCCATCAACAGCTGCCTATACAAGCAGGCAAAGGACCAGCACCATGGACAGCAAGCGGTGGTCCACCAGGGCCCTGGAGGGGGGAGGGCTGAGGAGAGCCTCAGGGACTGGTCTGAAAGACAGCCCCTCCATCCTCTTCCAAGAACATCAAACCACCCGTGCCCCTCGGGCTGCTAGGTAAATGCAAACCCCCAACCCTATGGGTCCAGCCTCAATGACTGCCCCAGCTAGCCTCGGACTCCTACTGACTCTGTATGCAGCCGATTTAAACAAGCCATACTGGGGCCAAAGCACTGCAGGTGTGGGGGCAGAGGCCTGGGTCTCCAGGCCAGACTCCTTCCTGCTGTGCAGACCTTCTCAAAGGGTCCTGGGACGGCGTTCTCTCTTCAAGAGTCTCATCGTACACATCACCATTTGCACACAACTTGCACACCTTGAACTGCAAGGGCACGCTTGCCCTGAGACAACAGTCTCTCAAACCCTCCAGCCAAGCCCCTGTCTACCTCAGGAGTGCCGGGGATCTTGTGAAAATGTGGATTCGGATCCACTAGATCTGCGCAGAAAAGCACACTCTCCGTAGAAGGTCCAATCTCAGAATGAACCCATTCAGAGCACGGGTCTCTAACAAGACCCCCAGGAGCCCGCAGGTTCGTCGTGAGAGCATTGAAGTGCTCATCACCAAGCTGGCAGTTCAAGCTGACCAGGCCTCTGAAGGAGGAAAACGAGGCTGTCGCTCCTGTAAAGACGTGCAGCCTCAGAAGTCCTGGGGGTCAGAATGGACTCAGTGGCTGTAGGTTTGAGTTTTGGGGTGATGAGCATGCCACTGCTTTACCTCCACTGGGTCTGAGATTGGTCCACAGCACATCTCCCCCCCCACCTCAGCTGCCCCCTCCTCCACTCCAGCCTAGTCTCTTACACTCACTCTCCTGATCTGACAGTATGGAAAATCAAGTTGGCCAAGACAGAGTTTAGAGCATAAACAATAAGGGCAAATAGTCTTCTTCAAAGAACCCCAAAACTCAAGTAGAAAGAAAGAGTTTTAGAAATAATGATGGCAACATGTGTACAAACGTGCTTAATACAATTGATGCACGGATTGTGACCGAAGCTGTACGTGCTCCCCCCACCCCGCCCCCGATAAAATGATTCTTTAAAGAGCTGAGCCCCAGTGGCCTAGTAGCTGTGTGCGGGACTGAGGCCCACGCGGTTGGCCGTTCAGATCCAGCAGCAGCTCTCCAGGAGCAGGGCTGGGCCTCCTACTCCCACCAGGGGGTAGTGATGTCCACAAAAAAAGTGATTCATTAAAATAAAATTTAAATAAATTTTGATTTAAAATAATGATAAAAATAATAAATGGCCCCCAAAATGCTCGTTCATGATACAACTCACAAGCGGACTCTCTAGGGCGGGAGGTCAGGGACTTGTTCCTGCCCTCTCCGGGGGCTACCAGGATGGTGTCTGAGTCAAAGGAGGTGGCATGAAGTTGGGGGCATTTGTGCGCAGTTCCAGGAGCTTGAAGCCACCCTGCCTTCTCTCCCAGGACTAGTGATCAGGTTGCTTGGGTCCCTGCGTCCCTGCTCTTCCCCCACAGCCTCCTGGCACAGTGAAGACAGGGAGCTCCCTCTGCGGTCCTGCAAGCTGCCATCTCAGACCCCGTCAGCTGGGATTGCTGACTCCCTGTTCGCCTGGCTCGGCTTCAAAGGACCGGTTCCAGGCCTGGTGTTAACCATGCCTTTACTGTCCTCGTCTACCTGGAGTCCGCGCCACCTCTTGCATCCGTGTTCTGGGCGGGCCTGGCGTTATCGAGGAAAAGAAGGGCTCCCAGAGATTGTCAGCCCTGGTCAAAATGTCGTCCATGGTCAGCATCGCTGGGGGTCTGTCAGAAACATAACCTCTCAAACTGCACCCTGGCCCACTGAGTCACGTCGCATTTTAGCAAGATCCCTGGTGAGTTTCCAAAATACAGAACTGTATGATCTACCCAAAGCCTGTCCCATATTAGTTAAAACCTAAATTCAGGGCACCCCATTTGCATGACAGAACCCAAAATCCATTTGCAAGTCCCTTCATAGATTAAGCCTCCATGGAATTCCTTCTGACCACTAGCCACGGAGATCCAGAGCCTTGCCCTCTGGCAGTGCACTGGGAAAGAAATGAGCTCTACCTCTCTCCAGCCAGCCCAGGGAGGAACGGTCTCTTCTTGGGGTTTGCCTGGGTGGGTCCTTGCTGGAGGCCACCGTACTGCGGCCAGTGCATGGTCATGAGCTGGAAGGCCTGGGACCAACCTTGAAAGCTCTTCAATTGAACAGGAAGGAGCTGTCCCAATCGTGGTCTTGTTCCCGATTCTGCAGCCTCGCCTGTAGCTGTGATGCACTGGTCTGCCACCAACCATAAATTTATGATGGTTTCCCTTTGTTCCATGACTTATTTGACGAATGTCTTTCTTTTCTTTTCTTTATTGACATTTGAATTATGGAGTTAGTGAAAAATATTCAAAGTACAATTGTCTGCCGAAAGAACAAAAGAATCTGTCTTGCTCTCCTTAGATCATATTTGAAATCAGGGTCTCTTTTGTACAAAACAGGTGCAAGGTCCTCCTTTGATAAGCAGCAAAGATACTCTTGGGTGTGCAGGGCAAGGAGAAGGACCTGAGGAGCAGCAAGAACTCCAGAAACCCGCCCTTTGTCCTAGCTCAATCCACATCTATTTTGCTTCCAGGTGCCCTGAAGCAGGCAGCCCTGGTTGTCCGGATTCTGCAAACTTCTGGAATCCCTCTGCAAGCGGCTTCTGACCCGACGGCCAGGCTAAGCAAAGGAAGCCCAATGCCGCCCCCACGTGGCCACACCAGCATCGCTGCTCACGGGAGACCAAACGCAGAAGCCAGGGCAGCATTTTCAGAACGAAAGTGCCACGGTGTATAGTCCTGCTATACACAACTACCGTGGGAAGGGGAAGGGGGTCCTGGTGGCACAGTGGGTTGCTCCGGGACCGCTAAGCTCAAGGTGGGTAGTTCTAAACCAGGAGCTCCTTCAAGGAAAAGGGATGAGATGTCTCCACTCCGGAGATGAGCCCATCTCCAAACCCACAGGGGCAGTTCCTCTGCCCTACAGGGTGGCTGAGTCAGGGAGACTCCATGACACTGTTTGGTTTCAGGGGGGTTTTCTGGAAAGAGAAAAGCCGTGTATTCTTGCTAAGAGCCAGAGTTGGGGTTTCTGACTTGGACACTTCTCACACCTGCAAGTCTCACGTGCTTTAGCCCTTTCCTCGCCAAGTAAGATGGCTGGGATGGAGGTGGGATAGGATGACTTCAAGTAGAGTTCCCACGTGTGCGTTGGGTTTTTCCCCCCTGCAACAACCAGAAATATACTTCAGGCACTTATATTCAAATCATCTAGGACCTACAATTATTTGAGCCGCTGTGAATAGATTGGGGGTGGGTGGGGGGACTGCCATCCTGACAGGGCTGTCAGAGAGGAAATGTCCCTTTGTCCCTAACCCTTCATATCCATTTCCTCAGCCCTGTCCCGTGGTCTCCATAATGCTATGCTGGGTCTAAAGAAACAAAGTTCTGTATGACAAGAACTGCACATCAAAAGGCTGCCCTGGCCCAGGTCCTTGCAATCCACAGATCGGACGTGGACCTGCCCTCTGCAGGTTCCCAGAGCTGCTGCAGGCCAATGGTGGAATGCAGGCGATCGCGGGTCATGTGGATCCAAGGCCAGTGGGAGTGTGGCAGGACAGTTTTCAGGGCCAGGAGGTCCCTGTGGGGACAGCATGCTTGGTAGAGGGCTCGACAGAGGGAGGCCCTGGTCAAGATGGACCGACAGTGGCTACAACAACGGGCTCAAATACAGGTACAATTGTCATGCAGGCACAGGACCAGGCAGGCAGTGTTCCATGCTCTTGTATGGGGGATCACTGTGTCAGAGCCGACCTGGCCGGCACCTAACAACACTCCCCACAGCTCACCTGTGCTGCAAGGCAACCTCCCAGAGGCCCCAGAAGTCTGCAATGTCCCTGGGTCATCCTCTTATGTCACACATACTGGGAAAGTCAATTCCGTTGGCCCACCGAAATGCTTTGCGGAGATTTACCTCCTGGGAGCAGAGCCCTGGAGACGGCTTTCCAAGTGCCACCAGCTTTCTCTTCCCCGAACACTGGCTGGGCTTGCAGTCAATGGCAGGCCAGTGTTCTAGCTCTGCCTGGGTTGAAAAGGCCATGGGTGGCCTCCCGTGTTGGTGACTATGGGCCTAACTGTGCAAAGGAAGGGACGTGTTTCCCCCACTGATCGAAACCTAACGGCCTACTTGCTCCTCAAGGGACAGGTACTCAGATACAACTAGGGAGAAAAGCCATACAGCTTGCTAGTTTCTTTCCTGTGTTGTGCTTACACGGGGCCAACCCACTGGGAAGTTAGCTATCTCCTGGTCCTCATCCAAGAAAGAAGCCACCACCCAGTAGATTCCAGCTCACGAAGACCTTCCCCGTGTTCGCTGAGCCTGGCAAGCAGGCCCTCTCCCGCCCACCTCAGGGGGCCTGGTGGATTTGTGCAGGGTGGCCTTGATGTGAGCTGTTACTCTGTCCTGAACGCACGTGCCACAAGACCCAAGCAAACCTAGGATGCAGTCTGCTTTCCCTACCCCTTCGGAAATCCCCCGGCACATCCTGCATCTTCTACCATCTTAGCCATGCTACTCCAACAACTGGACCCTTTATCCACAGAGGGGAAGAGGTTCCTTCCTTTGGTTCTACACTTTCTGCATCTCCTTCAAACAGCAGCATCAGAAGCCAAGGGGGTGCCAAGTGTGAGGGTCATGGCCCAAGGCTGCCCCAGAGCTAAAGGAGAACCATCCAGAGACTGTTCCTTAACATGAATGCTCCCTCAGGGCCCTGAGCCACCGATGGAGGGCCTGTGGGGCCTGGTTGCTGTCAATTCCCTGCCTCCCTCTCCAGATCCCTCCTTTCCATCAGACCAAACTTCTTGAATGCCACGCTCCACCTGCGGTCCCCTCTCAAAGGCTGCTATCTCCTACCCTTACAACGTGCGCCATAGCACCTAACCCTGCTTCCACTTCCTCTCCAGCAGGGCCCTCTGTTCCCTTCAACACTTCCACTTCCCGCTCTGCGTACAAAGAGGCCCCATTATTCCCCAAGAGGGAACTCCCACGGATGCTTCCATCTCTCCACTTCGATCTTGTACAACCTACAAATCTTCTCCAAACTCACACCTTCTCCCCCACTGGCTCTGACAGACTGGGAACTCTTGTGTCACGGTTTTTACTCTGGGTTGGCAACCTTCAACCCACTGCCTTCTTTGAAATGCACTTTGGAATTTTCCTGTTTTTCAATTTGCGGGTATTTAACAAAACAAGTCTGAGAAAGGAAGAGATGCAAACTGGAAATTACCAGTACTAGACTTTACCAAGAACACCTGCTCGCCAAAGCGGGTCACGTCCTGCAGCCTCTCTCACCCTCAGACACTGTGACACCGAGTCTTCTTTTGGTGTCCAGAGAAGTGTTACTAACAAATGCCAGGTCCAAACAAGCCACCCTGACTGCCCGTCCAAGTCAGGATGCCCTTGCTGCCGTGACTCAGTGTTAGGGCTGAAGGCACCAGCACCTGCCACTAACTCCCTCCTTTCCTGAAGGTCTCCCTCAGGCCTCATTCTACACACATCCAACTGGAGCCCTCACTAACCCATCCTGCCACCCTCTGACCCCAAGTCCAAACACTCCCTTATCCCCAAAACCAGTCACAGCCCCTCTGAGCTCTCCATCAACCTTACCACCTCAGGTAGCAGAAGCTGACTTTGGCTCCATCCTCCCAGTGGGCCAGCTGAAACTTTCATGCTGAGCATCTTTGTATCTTTTTTTTCCTTTTTTTTTTTAA
Source organism: Nesogale talazaci (assembly GCA_004026705.1). NCBI lineage: Eukaryota > Metazoa > Chordata > Mammalia > Afrosoricida > Tenrecidae > Nesogale > Nesogale talazaci. Next base: position 24,520 of record PVJH01023399.1, on the reverse strand, counting down.
ATTTTATCGGGGGCTCTTACAGCTACTCTTTATCATTTTATTGGGGCTCACACAACTCCTCACGTGTCAAGCGTATTTTTTTGTCATCATTCTCAAAATCTGCTTTCTACGTGAGCCCTTTGACCAAGCAACTTCCAGAGCAACCTGCTCTGGAGGAACTTTCCTACATGGACCTGAGGTCGCACCCCTGTCAATCTTCACACAGACCTTAACTTTGCGTCGCCAAGAAGTACCTTCTCCCCGACTCACTACCTGAGTTGGCGAGGCCCCCGCTGGGTCTCAGGAGCCTCCCTTTCCCAGATGCACACTCCATCCCCACACAGACACCCAAGGAGAAAGCAGATCAGACTTCCGGAAACTGCTCAATAGGCTCACTGGTGCCTTCTGGCAAGCTAAACCGCTCAGGCCCCACAAGGGTACCAGCATCATGTACATGGCAGGTGTCCAGAGCACCTGGCCCTTGCCCGTGTAAGCCCACAGCTTGTCCTGTGCAGTCTCATCAGCTAATGCACGCACTCACGCATGCAGCAGGTGGGCTTTAGTCCTGACACTGTATGTAGCCCTCAGCGTCCTGCTGTTGTCATCAAAAGGATGGTCCAATTCCAGGAGCAAGATAGGGTTTCCCAGATCAGAAGAACTGCGTCACTGAGCAAAAGGAAGCCTGTACGAAAGGGAGGAGTTTCTCCTACCCAGTGCTCAGGGACTTGGTTGTCCTATAAATTGGAGGTTTCCAACAACTAGCACTTACCTGAAAGGGTATAGTCCTAGTTCTTATAGAAAACACACAAGCGGCGTGAGCCCGGGTGGCATAATGGTTGTATGCAGGACTGCGGCTCACTGGGTTGGCAGTTCAAATCCAGCAGCAGCTCTCCAGGAGCAAGGCCGGGCCTCCCACTCCAGAGAAAAAAACACACAAGCATGCACACATGCAGTCACACGCACGCTCCACTGTCAGTGTGTGAAATTAAGGAAACCATCCTTTGAGGGTAAGACAGCTTTCTTTTATTAGTTGCTCTGAAATTTGTCTTTACGCTTAACGTTTGCCATAGAACCCGACCGCGACCTAAAGAGCCGCCTGAGTGCACGCACCAGGCACCAGCAGCTCGGCTGCGGGACCCCGTCGGACCAACAGCCTGTCTAGACAGAGAGCAAGCAGACCACGTCATCCTATTTCTAGTTTAAACTTTCAACTCCAAGTTCACCCCAACCCAACACCCACACAAGCCCCCTCCCACCCTCCGCAACAGAAAAGTTTTAAAGAAATGGCCATTGAAGAACGGAGTCCATTGCATAAGAGTTGGCTCGATCCTGCAGCCAGCCCTTCCAAGCAGCGCGTGGCCTGGCCTCTGCAGGCGAGACGGAGCTCCTGGAGCACGACCACAGGGAATGAGGACACGCCACGCACAAGGCTGCAGCCAGTGCCGCAGGGCTCCTCCACCCGTGCTTACAAACCATGCTTCCCAGGGCCCCAAGCAGTTTCTCTCCAACACTTCGGAGCTTGTCACATCTTAAAACGTGTCCATGTGGAGACCCACGCAAAGCCAACTCTAAATACGGAAGGTATCGCCTTCTCAAACACAGGTCACAACAGAGGGGGAAAACTCTGTTACACAGCTTGTTACAATTGTTACAGAGATCCAGAGTGTGAACCAACAAAGCCAGGGTCTCCCCTCCTAGCAATATTGGCCCCCAAGAGCAGAGACTGCTTCGGTGCATGTAACATTGGCTGCACGAGGAGGAAGTCGGGCTATGCACTTCATAACACTTAATCCGGCCTCATTCAGTACAACCCCGTTATCTTCATTTTCCTGTTCATCTGTCGGCTATTTTAACACATACAAATTGGGAGAACTGTGGCAGATATTAACACTTAACACACAAGTGATTGTGAGTGAGCTGAAGACAAATGACTAAGCCTTGTCCCAGGAGTGGAATCTAGACTTGAAATGTACATACCACAGCTCCCACCTGAAGCTGCAGGCCAGAAGGTTAAGTCGTTTTGCCAATATGAACAAGGACTGACTCCTCAGTTAAAGTCACCAACGCACTAATCTTCTGAGGAGAAAAATATTTAGACGTTAAAGCCTGGGATGTTGTGAACATACTCTCAGGGAAGACCCTCCAGATGTAACACCAAAATGGCAGCCAGCAGGTGAGGGAGTTCATATTCCCTCAAGCAGCACACGGCATCTGTAAGTGCTCTTTACCTGTGGGGCAGGGTGCGGAGAGCAGGAACAGTGTATGCCCAGAGCAAAGCGGGGTTTCAGTCTGCTCCCCTGAAGTCCACCCTGGCCCTCAGATAGCGAGTGGGAGGCCGTGGTCACCTCCGGTCCCAAGCTGGCAGGGGGTCAATCTCCACAAGGACTTCCCAAATACCATTAGAGCTCCTGCCACAAATGCCAAAACTGGACACCTGCTTATTTCTGCTCTAGTCCAGCCTCCCCAAGCAAACTGATCTTTATCAAAGCATAATTAAACATAAAAGGAGTCAAGCTTAAGTTCAGTAAAATTTACTGAACTTCTAAAATAGTACCATTATGAAAAAAGATACAATGCACTTAATTTCTGGGTCTAGCTATTTAGAAGTCAAAAAATGCTCCATACAGTATCTACAGCCCTTCCCCTGAAGTTCCCTAAAAACTGACTAAGAAATCTTTAGTATCTGCTTGCTCTAGGTGATATTTAGAACAAAGTTGACAACTTAAAGCTTTATAACAGTCTGTTTTAATATAAACAAGTGTTGGAATCAATCGATGTCCATTTCGGGAAGTTTCTTGTCGGGATCGGAAGGCACAGCCGTGTCTGCACCCTGCTCGGCGGCCGGGGGCCCGGCACCGTCTCCTTGTCCATTCACTGGTCCGTTCTGCTCGGCGGTCTTTCGCTCCTCTTTTGGAGGTTCCACTTTGGGCTTGGGCTTTGAAATTATAGGACTGCAGAGACTTATCAGGTCCTGGAAGGGTGAGAGAGAAAAAACAGCTGTACATGACATGCTAACCCCAAGACCAGCCTCACTTGCCGCCCGATTCCCAACCAATCCCGAAGCTAAAATGCAACAACAGAGTTGCCTCCCCCCTAATAGCAGTCTGAGGACTAATAAATATCAACATTAATGACAAAAAGATATTAGGTTACAATGGGCACTAAATAATAACAAGTTACCTTAATTTTAGCTTCAATCTCTTTTGCCTTGATGACAGGATCCAGGGTCGGGCTCTGCTTGTTCTGCAGATTCAGCTTGTTGTTCATCCACTCCATGGCCTCCTCCGTGCTCTTCTCCACTTTGGCCATGTCAGCGGCATCCAGGTGGTCGTACTGGTCCTCCTGCATGGAGACACACAGGGCTTCACAGGGGCTTTCTTTCTCCCCACCCAAATGTCATCGAGATCCTTGGCATTTTACTAACCCTAGCAGCCTTTCAAAATCAGAGCACATTTAGGCACATGATGCAAACAGACTTTGTCTTTTAAAAGTAAATCCAAGGAAAGAAAAATAGTCCCGATGTTTAAAACACTGAGAAAATGGATTTAAAAGCCAGAAAAAAATGAAAGCATCAGTATTGTACACGCTTAACACAAATCTCAAGATAATGTTACACTGCCAAAAATAATTTGCTTAAACCCAAAATTATAGAAAAAAATTGAAAGGGACTTATAAAAAGTTTTTTTAATACAAGCTCAACTTATCACTCTTAAAAATGTCTGCAGATGAATATTCTACTAAGAACCTGGAACAAAGGGCTGAGCCCTGGTGGTGTAGTGGTTGTGCACGGGACTGCGGGCCACTGGGACAGAGGTTCAATTTCAGCAGTGGGGCTGGGCCTCCTACTCCCACCGCCGGAGAGCAGTGATGCTCAAAAACAAACAAACAAAAAGAACCTGGAACAAAATGGGATGATGAGGGTCACAAACTACAGTAATCCCAAACCTTGAATGCCAGAGCTTCCAATTGAGCAGTAACTACTTTTGCTAAGGACATCAAGTCTGAACAGCTAATTACGAACTTATCATATGGTGCTTAAAAAAAAAAAAAGACTTTGCTCTTCAGAGAATTTCAACATCTGCATAATAAAACAAACAATATATGCCTAATGTAGTCTCAAACAGACCAAGAGCAGCACATTAAATTCTAAAACTCATGAAGTAACTCAAAGCCAGAAGTAAACAGCATCCAATGGCTCAATTCCATGTTCCATGTACTATAGATATCAAGGTAATCTTAGTTTCCTTCTTAGATTCTGTGAGATATATTACCCTAACATCCAAAAATCAACACTATGTTGACAAACCAAATTTAACTCCAAAAATGGAGAGTAGAAAGAGAGAGATGGTGGGGACGGTACCTTGTTTTTGAAGGAGCTGATTACTTTCATATACTGTTGGATCTGTTTTCCTAGTTCTTCAAATAACTTTGGTCTTTCTTCAGATTCTTGGAACCGCATCTTAATAGGCTGACCTAGATTCTTAACAGAATAGAGAAGACTAATTTCTCAGCTTAAACTATCAAAGTAGTATTGTCTCTACTATTCATTAAGACTGATTATTGATTAAAAGTACATTTAATATCCATGTGTTATAAATGGAGTCCATTAGCAATAGCAAACTGCTTTAGGCTGGCTATTAAAGTACAACTTATCATCCGTCCATGTGCAGCAACTTCAATTTGTCATCTCTGAAGAGCTCTAGTCCTTAAAATACAGGCGACAACCAGCTACTAAGTGCCCCCTGGTAGAGATACTTACTAAACACAACCCATACAGAGAGAGTGTCAAGCTCATTTGTTGCCCTCATCATTCTCAAAACATTTACTTTCTACTTGAGCCCTTGCTATCAGCTCATTTTCCTCCTCCCTTCCTGACAAATCCTTGGTAATTTTTATTTTATTTTGTTATGTCTTGAAGACTTCCTTCACTCGCTTTTCCTTTGTCTGTCCCCCCAGGGAGGGGCTTCTATGTAGCTCTTGCGATCAGTCCCCCTTTCTTACCCTCCTGGTGTCGGTAATCTCTTTATTGGTCCTAGGAATTCTATCTGTCCTGGATTCTCTGTGTTTCCAGTTTTTATCTGTACCAGTGCACATCCTCTGGTCTAGCCAGATTTCTAAAAGCTAGAATTGGAAACGCGATTTATGGGGGGGGGGAGCACTGAAGAAACAGAGGGAAGTTGCATGTTTCATCATTGCTACACTGCACTGATTGGCTCGTCACCTCCAGGCGACCCTTCTGTAAGGGGATGTCCAGTTGCTTACAGATGGACTTTGGGTCGCCACTCTGCACTCCCCCTCATTCACAATGTTATGATTTTTGTTCTTTGATGTCTGATACCTGATCCCCTCAACACCTCATGATCACCCAGGCTGCTGTGCTTCTTTCATGTGGGCTTTGTTGCTTCTCAGCTAGATGGGCACTTCTTTCTCTCCAAGCCTTAAGACCCCAGACACTATTACCTTTTGATAGTTTTAGTGTATTTTAATGTCACTTTTGTGGTGAAATTAATGTGCCTCTGCTGATATTCAGGTCAGCTTATACTTGAGTATATATGGTTAAGTATAACACAGGGACTTGCTTCAAAGAACCAAGAGTGCGGGGGTAGGAGGGAAGGATAAAACAGAACTGACCATGAAGGTCATCTGTCCAAACAGTGACGTTCTCTACTTGCCTGTGTATTTGGCATTTACCCTAATAAAAGTGAAGCAAACAAAAACATAATGTGAAGGACCCCCAAGACACGTTAGTCTTGTCAGAATGACAGGAGGCCACAGGGTATGTGCCTGAGAGATCCCACTGAAGAGATCATTCCTAAAAGTCTGGTTCCAGAAGCACGCAAGCAACTGAGTACCAAGCTACAGGTGAAATATGAAAAAACTTCATTCTACTGCATTTGCATCAAGAAATACACAAAACCCAGCTTTTGATCCTTAAATATACTACATGATGCTCTTACAGATATCCCCATACACACAGCTCTGCGCCAACTGCACCTTGCTAATCTTCGCATCTTTGACAGTAAGAATGCACTCACTCTCCAATTTGGTGGAGCATTTAAGTCTAAGCCCAGTTGTCAGAAAAATCTGTGTTTATGCTTACTGTGCTTCAATATGCTTTACAGCTGAGACTTACTGTGTTATGCAAAAACCACAAACAACACAGTTTTTGAAAAACTATTTGGAGCCTGCCTTCTTTCCCCTCCTGGCCTGAGCTCCCTTCCCAGTGGTAAGCTCTCCCTCTAGGCTGGAGTGGCAGTATCATCTGCAGATCCTGGGGTCCCTCCCGCGTTGCTCTCAGAAATGAGCAGTCACTTACTTTCAACTCAATAAGCTTATCCACATACACTTGCTTGGGCTGGTCTTCTCCGTCCTCATACAACCAGTTTTCAGTATCTTCTAGCTTCAAGGAAAAACTGCTACGATCCTAAAGATAAAAACAATTTTGTAGTACAGGCAAGTTGAAGCCATAGAGGCTTTCAGCATTAGATTTTCCTAGTGCAGTATGTCATTTAATGTTAACGGCTGCCTCCATGGATGTCCACACGTTGGCATACTACTGCATTAACAGCGTGCAAGTATTTAACAAAGTGTCACAACACTGACGATACTTTGAGAAATGTTGCACTAATCAAGATGTAATTTATTCAAAATAAAACATACATGCCACTGCCCAAAAGCACATTTTACTGAGCATTCACAAGCAGGCTTCTCTCTGAACCTGTTCCCAGTGCTCCCTTAAAACACGGCAGCAGTGGGAACACAGAGATGCATACTTACGTCTTCACTCACAAACTTCTCATATTCTCCACTGAGTTTGTCTCTCATTTCGTACACGTATTCTTCCACTGCGTTCTTAGCATCGTTCCGTTCCTTCTCAAGTTTATCCTGCATGATCATCTTACCCTGAGCAAGGAATTAATGAGACATTAGTATAACTGAGACCACTGCTTTCTCAATACCTGATAACATCCTTATAAAGGTAAAGAGTAGGTCTGAGCTCCGGTGGCGCAGTGGTTATGTGTGGGACTGTGGCCCACAGGGTTGGCGGTTCAAATCCAGCAGCTACTCTCCAAGAGCAGGGCTGGGCCTCCTACTCCCACCAGAAGACAGTGATGTGCGCATGCATGCACACACACACACACACACACACACACACACACACACACACACAAACACACAAGTAAAGAGTAGTTCCTCAAATTTTTTAACTCTGTCACCCAAGAAAGGAGTTAAAAGCATCAGTCTTTAGTAAATTCTGAAGATCAAGAAATTAAAGTTTTTTGAGTACTTAGAAAAGGGTAATTAAAAAAGAAAAATTGGTGACAAGAAAACTCTAAGACTACTGACTTGTTTTCACAAAGTGGTGCTACTTATTCTGCTGTATTTATTATGAATTACCAAGAAAAATTAAAACTTATCTATATATATATTTGGGGATTTTTTTTTTTAGGGGGGGATCACTACCCTCTGGTGGCGGGAGTAGGAGGTCCAGCTTTTGCTCCTTGGAGCTGGAATTTAAAAACTTATATTTTAAGAACCAATGAATATCTGTTAAGAAACCACAGGGAATAATTAATGCGGTAAATATGTTTGGGAACCCCAAATCCAGGATTATGGTCCATTTCAAGTTACTACACTCACAGAGAGACAAAAGAGGAAGGAAAGGGGAAAATAGAGCCAACCAGCTCTACCCGTAACACATGATTTCTCCTGTTCATCAACTACCCTGATTCACTATATAGCTCACCGGCCAGTCTCTGGTGAAAAGACACACCTGGGACACCCAACCATCAGCAATACGTCCCCTAAATCAAAATCATTACAGGGAGAGTACCCATCACCATGGAACTTTAAAAATACTCATGGGTTCATTAAATTTTGCCTTACAATACCCAAAATTACAGTTTTTTTCCTCTCAAAGTACAAAGGATCAAAGGCACATGAAGGAAGGAAGAAGGCACTGAACAGTCTGGCAGCATCAAATTGTTCAAAGAACTTTAAAGGAATCACCTCGTTTTCAATATATAAGTCGAGCATCTCCCTATCTATCTGCCATAACAGCTGGTTCTCGATCGGTAGGTCCACAGTACTGATCTTGACTTTTGCCTTCTTGGCTTGAGGTGGCTGGTCCATCTTTTTGTCCTTTGATCCAGTCTGAGAGGTCTAAAATACAACAAATCACTAAGAACGACACACATACACAGACAACTTTAAACTTCCCAGGAGTAGTCTTTTCAAAGTTTCAGAATCTGTTTCCTGACATGGGATAACATCCTGGTGATGCTGCGGTAAGCGCCGCACTGGCAACCTGGCAGCACAAAGCCACGGCCACCACGTGCACCCTGGAGATGAAGCGGTGCGTGGCTCCAACAAAGACCCACCGTTGGGGAAACCTACAGAGGGTGTCACTGGGACTCACAATCAATGACAGTGTTCGGGGCAGGGGTTCTCCACCTTCCTGACACTGTGGCCCTTGCATACAGCTCCTCATGGGGTGGGGACCTCCAAGCAGAACATTATTTTCATTGCTACTTCATCACTGTCATTTTGCTACTGTTATGAATCGTAATGTAGATGTCTGACATGCAGAATATATTTTCATTGTCACAAATTGAACATATCAACTATAATCAAGTATAGGTTGAACCAAGTATCAGCTGAAGCACCTAATTTTACCACAAACACTGCATTAAAAATGTGCTGGAAAACTTAGCTTATACATGAATATAAACATATGGTGATTAAAGCAGTGATTCATCACAAAAACATTACATAACTATATATTGTTAAAAAAATTTTTTTTGAGATATTTATTTCTAATGACAAATAAATGAAATGTCTTGAAGCATGTTGTAGCATGAATAACAGTCTTCACGCCAGGTTCTCATATGTGGACATATTTGCATGTGGGTGGGCCCCACCTGGAGATGGATAGAGGAGAGGTGTCTCGGTTCCTAGGACCATTGGAAATACGTTTTTTCAATGGTCTTAGGCAACCCCTGTGAAAGGGTCATTCGACCCCCACAGGTTGAGAACTGCCTTCGAGTCAGGAATACACAGTGACCACTGATGAGAGACTGTAAATGCCCAGTAGTTTCAGACACAGTGGTTCCCCCTCACGGGGCACCTGGGAGTTTCAAACTGCCAACCTTTCAGATCACACAGTTCAATGCATAGCCACTGCCACCAGGGCGCCTATGAACAATAAACCAGAAAACAAAAACACGCTTTTATTTTATGTGGGCTCTGTAATTCCATCATCCACACACGCTCACTAGATTTCTCTATTTTCTCCCTCTCCGATCTGAACATATGAACCTAAAAGTGATGGGGGAAATTATGTAAGTTTTATTCATCAACAAACTCTACGCGATTCAGAATGCCTGTACCATTTCCAATCTTATACTGAGTAAGAGAATCCTGGCCAGCAATGGAGATGCATTTACTTCATTCTTGTGTTCATTTTTTATGAATTTTGCTGGGCCTATACTGCATACACCATGTTTATTTCTTCTTCAAATTGCTTACTCCTATTTATGCATGGGTCTCTTGGCATTTTAGTGATTTCAATCCATTATTACTGTTCTAGTTTATTCTGACCCAAGCAAACTTGTCAATCAACATTTTTATTATAGAATCTAATTATTCTCCCCTTTGAATTACTTCCTTTTCTTATATTATGTTGAAAGCACACTTTGTCTTCCACCTATAGATTAGAACATTAAGCTTTGCTTTTTAACTTGTAACTTTTAAAAAATCATTTGACGGGCTCTTATAATATTCTATATATCAATTGTATCAAGCATATAGTACATACATTGCTATGATCGTTTCCTAAACATTTTCTTATGTATAAGCAGTCTTCCAGCACATTTTGATGCAATTTTTGTGGTAAAATTAAGTGCCTTGGCTGATATTCAGGTCGGCTTATACTTGAGTATATATTAAAGTGACCAGATTTTAACATTGGTGAAGCGGGACACCATCCACACGTGTGTGCGTGTGAGTGAGTATTCCCTTCCTGTTCTCCCGCTGTTCGCTTGTTGTGCGTTCTTTGCAAAAATCGGGACTTTGTAAAACCGCCGCAAGACGCGGGGAAAATTATTCGAAACCGGGACGTCTGGTCACTTTAGTATATACAGTACTTTCTACTTGAGCCCTTGGTTAACTTGTAACTTCTAAATGTACCAGAATCTGCTCTTTGCAGCAAGGCTTCATCTCCAATCCAATGAACTTATATCTATTTCTCACAGATGTAGACTACAGTTTGAGTTTCACTTTCCAAAGAATGGTATTTTGGAGTCAACCCATGACTCCAGAGTCTTCTGGGATGGACTTCTTTCCTCCACCTTCCACAGACACAGAAAAAGGCACTTCTCTCTCCCACTGCTGTCTCCAACCCATGCCCAAAGCATGAAACGTAATGCACTATCTTGACACACACAATGGCTTTCATATACCAAAACCTCTATGAGAATAACTTCCTCAGCCTTTTATTTCCTAAATACTACATGCAAGCAAAATAGCAGAATAAAGCAATTTATTTGCTGACTGACTGAAAATGGAAAATAAACACTGGCATCTTCTTGAGGCATTGTTAAACTTAGAAATTCCTAATATGGTGAGATTAAACACCATAATTTTATATCCATTAATTTCATATACGTAATATGAAATGGATAATAGAAACAAGTTTTAATACATAACCTCAATAACCAGAATTACGGAACATTTAAGACTGTAATGGACTTAAAGCTCCATTCACTTAATTAAATCCTTCGAATGTATTATTTATAAAACTCAGATACATTATTTATCCTTTGGAAAAAAGACATGTTTCAGAAAGTAATAAAATTTGGGGGGGGGATATAAAATAAGTCTCATTACTGTTTATCACAAATAATAAACTTATTCATAGAACAACTATAATTAAGAGTCATTCAGAGATTAACATAAGCTCATCACTGACCTAGTAAAAACAGGCTCCTTGAGAACAATCTTAAAACTCCTTTGGGGCACAAGGTGATCTTACAAAAAACTCCCCACCACCCCCTAAATAAATGTTCAGAAAAAGAATTCCTAATATAACCATCTTCCTTAACAGTGCTTCAGGCAGAACTCGTGTGTATGTGTGTATACACACATATACATGCACATATACTCAGAGACACACACACTAACTACACCTATTAAGGAACACTGCAATTCGGGCTGTAAAACACAGCCCCTTACCTCCATTTCCTCCGACTCTGCCTTGTTTTCTGCTGGTGTCTGCTGCTGTTGCTCCTCCACATGTGGTTCTTCCTGGTCGACTTGCATCTTCTGTAAAACACATCAATTCTTACAACTAAGCGGTGCCAGCTAAAGACTCAACCAACTCTTCACCCACTGGGAGAGCCATGTGGTATGGAATTCCTGCTCAACCTGTCAGCAATTAAAAATCCTGGGCTTACTTAAATCCTAGCTGTACCACATCTGTTACCTGGAGCAGGAAGTTTTCCTCTCTAAATCTCAGTTAATCCAACTGCACTATGAGGCTAACACTTGTCCTTCCCTTATAGAAACAGGAGTTTCCTTTGTAAACCACAAAGTAATCGTAGTACATAAAACACAACTACAATGTATAACAACACAAGCTAATGTAGAGAAACCTCCTGAGTAGGTGTCACTGAAAAGTCTTAAGTTTCCAGGGCATTTTAAAATCGCTATTTCGATTCTCAGAAATAACAGCCATTGCTAGTGGACTCCTTGACTAATGTGCTCCAAGAATAAAGTCTGGCAATAACAAATAAGGGCAAGTTTTCCAAGCGAGGATTGCAAATGCCTCCAGCACATCAGAATGTCCTGGGAGGCTTTTGGAGCGGCTGGTATCTGAGGGAGGGCCCAGACCAAACCAACCGAGACATGCCCCTTAGGGTTGAGGGGCAAACATCCGTGCCTCCATGAAGCTTTCCAGGTGGTTCCGTTGCCCACTGTGGGAAAAACCCCAGGATTCAAACACCACATATGAGCTAGTTCGCTTGGAAAAACAACTAAGATTCAGAATTTTAAAATAACCAGACAGATTCAAGAATGACTCAAGAGGCAAAATGTTTGATTGGGTATAGTTGAGTGAAGAGCCAACTCATCCCCATCTCCACCCAACTTCTGTGTTAAGATTTTCAGCTGGCTCACACAGGCTGGGGGAAGAACTTGCTAGAATTTCTGGACAAGACACCATCATAGAATGTATAGATGCAATGTCCTGATTACCTCCTCCTCCTTTGCATTCTGATCTGTTTCCATCGGCTCCTCATTTTCCTCAGACTTGTGCACTTCCACTAAGGAAGCACTGGACACACTGAAAATACCATGGACATTTACTCGCGCCTTGACCTTCACTTTTGAACTGGAGCCATCTGACTGGGCAGTGACTTTCTGAACTGAAAACTGAGCTAGGGAAAAAATGAGAAACAAAACAGAACACAGCCTGAGAGAACAAATTCACACAGGAAAATAAGCCCACAATGCCTGAGACAGGTCAGCAACTGACATGCCACTTCAAGTCGGTAAAGTCCAAACACTTAACTTATTAAACTATCAGGTTTCTCTTTCATCTTTTACATCTAGTCAAACATATTTTCCTGTCCAACACTGGATCAAGCTTCCTCATCTCATCCTTTCCCACGTGCCCTTCTTTTGAAAATAATTCACACACAATCGCTACATAAGAATTAGAAAACAGCAAAATGTAAGCAGCAAAAGCATACATTCAGAGATGCTATTAATAATTTTAGTATTGTCTTTCAGAATTTATTTCTACAGTCATTCATTCCTGACTTACTGCTACATCGACTTCTGTAGATACAACACACATAGCAACATATTTATGCACATTTTAAAGTCTATGACTCAATGGTCTCCACAGGGTTGTGCAGTCACCAACACAAACAACTTTGAAACCTGCCATTACAACACCAGAGGAAAAGGCCTCACCCACTAATGACTCCTCCCTCTTCTGCTCCTAACCTCCCTCCACCTCAGCCCTGGCAATCACTTATGAACCCTGTCCTTTACAGAAAGATGGACTTCGTATACAAACGGGACCAGACAATGTGTCTTTGTGTGTGTGGTTTCTGTACCTTGGCAAAGCGTTTCCCAGACTCATTCATGTTGCACCATTTAGCAACACTTCATCACTATGGGTATACCACACCTACATATGTCAATCCAAATTGAACTGCCCACAATTGGTGCAGGGCTCCTTTACAGACTGATGTACATATTCTAAAGTGAATTGGGCTAGTGACTGTATAAATCTGCGGCTACACCAATAAACAATGAATTGAGTGCTCCAAGGGGTTAAACTCTAGAAAAAGCACTGCATTTCAAGAAGCTACTATAAAATACTGTATGACCATACACTATTACTTACAACTTGCTTTCACTTGGTCACTAGCATTTTACCACTGGACAAAATATTCTTTTTTCAAAATATTATTAAATAGGCATGTAATGACAGAAATTTCACTACTTCTCTATTTTTAGAATTGTAGGTGTCTCGTGATGTTGCCGTTTTGGAACATCTTGTCAGGAGGCTACATAACTCCACCTGCCCACTTCAGAGTTTCATGGGAGGTGGGGGAAAGCCTTGGAACTTTTGTGTATGTCTTTGCTGCTTAAAAAAAAAAAAAGGCATTCCCTTCACTGACTTTCCCTCCAAACATTATATTCCTAGTGCCCCCTGCCCTCCAAGAAAAGTGAAATTTTAATAGGCTTAGGCTGCACTGAATAGGTAAAACTTTCTCGTTTAAGACCCAAGAGTGTTTTTAATTATTGTAAACAGCTGGTCTCTTCTTATTCCTATTTATCTTTATATGCATCTACCAAATAAATCCCTATTTGTCACATTCTCTACTATTAGAAAACCCTCAATGCATCCACATTGCCTTTTACCAAGAAATTGCCATTTGTACATCCAAATAGGCAGGCTTTACCTAGCTTCCAATATGTAAATTATTAACATTATTTCCATCTTATATTAGGAAATAAAGGGCAGGTGTAGCTCTCAGAGTATTCCTCTCAGAGTATTCCTCGAGCTCGTCTCTCCTCAATGGGCTTATTAGCATGTTAGGGAGGTTTCTATAAGCAACTGCAGTCAGAGGGTCTCCAAAATCTGATGTACTGATAGTGTTTCTCATTTCTCTCCACTTGAAATGTCATCTAAAAAAGTCATATGTAAGGCCCCGGTGGCGTAAGTGGTTGAGTGCGGGACTGCGGCCCGCAGGCGTGGCGGTTCAAATCCAACGCGGCTCTCAGGGGCAGCACTGGGTAGCGCCCACAACCCCCCGAGGCAGTGAGGCCCACAAAAAAAACAGAGAGTCATATATAGGGCCAGAACTATACAGTGTTCTAGCACTAGCTAATACATGAGCAAGACCAATGTGCTACACTGAGAAACATTGTCTACCCAATGAAATAGTCTACAAATTAAAGCCTGTCCACCCCCACTACCCACAGCTGGTTTCACACGTGGGAAACAAGGCTAAAAAAGATTGCTCTTTGAAAGCACCCACATTTCAGAATATTCTGTTTGCACTCGCTGCAGTCTCCCCTCTCCGAGTCCATGGCTACTTACCTATTGCGGGGTCTGGGTAGGGCAAATCCTGAGGAGAGCTGTAGTAAGCTTCCAGACTAAAAGGCTCCTTTCTGTAAAAGGTGAGGACTCTTGAGAAAGGAGCAGCATGATTTTTGGGGAAGACTTCACAGTCACTGAATGGAAAAAAGATACAAACATAGAAATTGAGAACATTCCTTACACGTTCCCTATGTAGTCGAAGTTTCTCATTCTTTCATAACTCTAGTTTTCCTCTTTGCAACTGACATTATTTCAGGTTACTAAGAGTTTCTGAAAATTTAAAAACAAGGACACATAAATATGCATTGAGAGTGGCTATGAGTCAAAACTGACACGATGGTAATGAATTTTAAAAAAACATATATGCATCACTGACAAAGACACAAATTCACAATTACATACACAAATATGTCACTGATTTGGAATCAGCCAGACAGTATTGGTGAAGGGTTCACGTGCTCATCAAAACACACACACACCACATACATGAAAGGAGGGCTTCAAAATGCTTGTGGGAATTTTAAGTCCCATGCACACGTACATATATACTTGAATTGGACATAAAAGGCACCAAGAACTATCTATTTACTTCATGCAATGACAAGCTGAAAGGGAAGGTGACATACTCCTCAGATCTCACACGGAGTGCATCCTAGTGAAAAATTGATAAACAAACTTAGTACCTTGATCCTTCTTCAGCTGGAGAATTCCATCTCAGAGATATCGGATATGGTACCACATCAGTGATAGAAAATTCTCTGACTTTGAAAGCCGGGGATAAGATGGCACACTAGAACAGTTAAGTTTTGAAAAGTTCAATTAATTAAATACCAACAATAAAAACAGTAATTTGAAGACCATACATAACAATTTCAAACGACCATTCTCAAGTTTTCCTGAAATACTTACTGTCACCAAATTAGTTCCACAAACAACTATATTTTTAAATTACCAATAGAATACAATGATTCTCAATTTTTCAAATAACAATTCATATTTAACTGATAGAACTAATTTCAGACATATGGCAATAAGTAATCTCCCAAATTCGATATAACAGTTTCAGATTTAAGAATTAAACCTGTGGGCTGAGCCCCGGTGGCGTAGTGGTTGTGCACGGGACTGCGGGCCACTGGGACGGAGGTTCAATTCCAGCAGTGGGGCTGGGTCTCCTACTCCCACCACCGGAGAGCAGTGATTCTCCCCCCCCCAAAAAAAAGAATTAAACCTGTGTCTAGTTAATGAACTTATCTTCCTACATGCAACAGACCACAATTACTTGCATTAATATCACTTCTGGTATTCATTCTAAAATTAAAGTTTACGAAATCTGTTACACTTTGCTTAATCTCAGGCTATTAAAACTAGGCACAAAAAACCAGTGTCATCTAATTCCCATGACCTACACGCAGTTACATGTGACAGAATGAAAGCTTACCTGCAACGCACAACCTCGAGTGACCGCTTCATCAGCATTTAATGTTGTACTAAGTTCTTTACCAAAGAATTTGCTGATCTTCTCTTTTACTGCAGGGATTCGTGTAGCACCACCAACAATCTCGACTGCATAAATATCTTCTTTCTTTAATTCTATTTGGAAACAATTACACACTCAGATTAAAAGACTGAGTGAGTACATTGCAAAGATGGACGACGACTAGCATCCTGCTACTATGCAATGAGGCAGACAAGCTGAAAGCCAGAAGCGTTCAAGCACAAAAACAGCCGTGACACAGGCACAGGACCGTGCAGTGTTTCCTTCTGCTGTGCACAGGGCTGTTGTGGGTCAGAGCCACTTACTGACACCTAAGGACAACTCACAACGTAGAACTAGTCCGCACAAAAGGCATCTGAAAACACATATCTATGTTTTGATTCTCCTAATGACAGAATGGGATTGCAGTGCTGTGAATTACTTGATAGGGCTTCCACAAACAACTTTTTCCTGTTGGGTCTGAGGAAGAGAAGATGCTAACCAGATGTGATTCCTTGTGAGTGCTTGTTAACAGCGTTGATTATTCTCTATGAAGAGGATTGGTCCTCTCTTTAACGTCCTGCTAGTATGCAATGAGGCAGGCAAGCTCAAAGTCAGAAGCAGGAAGGGGACCATCTCCGGAACAAGAACAAGAGCAAAAGTGAAGAGTAACATTCGAACCCTGGGATCCTTGGATGGTGAACCTTCTCAATCTAGAGATCGCAAACGATGGGGTCAGAGACATGGCAGGAGCAAAATCAAGGACTAGTGAAAACAAGCCTGCACAGAGGAACTGTGGGCCTCCAGGCTCACAGGGGGAGCAAAGGTAAATGGAGACATTCAGACAGGAGGCTCACTTGTGGAATACCTGTCTCCAGGCAAACAGGGGATTTAGGATGACTGACTCACAGAGCTAATGATGAGCATCTTTGCACTCAGGCAAGGGGAGAATGGAGCGAGAGGGTAAGTATTTGCAGCACCTACAAAGCTTTGCAGCAATGCCTGCTGAAGTGAAGCTGAAGCCAACTGACTTCAAGACTACAAGGTCTGGGACCAGAAGACTCTCCTGACTCAAAGAACTTTGATCTGGAATGTTTCTGATACTAAATCTTAACCTCATGAGGCCCACATCATCCATAGTCTGGAAGCTGGGCGACCATTACAACAACTTACTAACCCAGCTGAGAGGCAGCATATGCGCTGGGAGGAGCAGCTGGCGTCAACACTGGGAGAGAAGAGCGGATGGTCGAGGCATGCCTGACTTCAGCCTCAGTGCAGTCAGCCTCGGGCCAAGGTGGAGTGTGCTTTCACACCTTCATGTGAAATCAGGAGGTCGGACACTGGAGCACTTTGATTTTTAGTCACTGATGGTCAGGACAACACAGCAACCAGAGCAAAAGATATCTGGTCTTCTCTGAAACAGACCCAGAAGGGAACAGTTCCAAGAGCAAATATATAAAAGTAAGCTATAAGGTAAACAATAATACCTCAAAACATTGGATTACCCTAACAGAATGATAGAGAAGAGAGGTAAACACATCCGCCTACAGCAGCGCTCAGTCAAACTCAAGACAGGCCTACAGAACAGCTTATAGGATACGCATCAGCATGGCATGGCAAAAGATCAGCTTTTTATCATAAAATAATTGAAATTTTCACATCCGTCTGTGTGTCTAAGTTTCTAGGAAAACTTTTACATTTCCTTGTACACGATAAACAACTTGCTTGGGAAATAAGAGGCTTACAAAGGGAAGATAAAAGATCAAAAGAAGGGGCTGAGGCCCAGTGGCGTACTGGTTGTATGTGGGACTGCAGCCCACACACTTGGGTTGGCGGTTCAAATCCAGAAGCAGCTCTCGAGGAGCAAGGCTGGGCTTCCTACTCCCACCAGAGGCCAGTGATTCCCTTCTCCCAAAAAAAGATCAAAAGAAGCTGAAATTTTATTTAATAACGGTCTAAGAAAAGTACAATTAACATTTTCCAAAATCTAATCTATTCAAATAATTCAGAATACTCACTGGCTTGTTCTAAAACACTCCGAAGTGGTGGCTCCACTCTAGCTAACAGATCATCACACATCTCCAGAAACTTGCCTCTATTGGAAAAAAAAAAAAAAAAGCATGATTAAATGGCACTCCAACTTTTTGTGTAATGAATACGACAGTTATCCTTGACAAGATAGACAATACCAAGGCAAAGTAAGGAGAACTGGAACCCCCAAAACACTGTGGATAGGAATGGAACAAGGTGTAAAACCACTCTGGAAAAATGCTGGCACATCTTCAAAACGTTAGAAGCACTGAGTTCCCAAACAGTTTCCATCAAATTCATTCCGATTCTTACAGACAATTGCTCTCGTAGGCTTTATCTTGGTTGTAATCTTTCTGAGACCGGCCCTGGTGGCAAAATGGTAAAGTGCTTGCTGCATTGGTTTACACTCAAGGAGATCTCTGAGAGAAAACCTGAGAGTCTGCTCACATAAAGACACAGCCAAGATGAAGCCAATGGGCAATTCTGCTCTATCAGCCAGAGTCTGAGTTGGGATGCCCTATGCAGAGGCAGATCCCCAGGCCTTTTCAGCAGCAGCACTAGGTGAAATGGGTTGCTAATCAAGGACAACCCATGTGCACCACCCATGACCTGGCTATTCTATTACCTAGGTATATACCTAGAAATCAAAGCATACATGAAACAAATTTACACGTGGAGCTCAAAGCAACATTATTATAGGGAAAATGGGGGGGGGGGGAGAGATGATCATTCACAGTCTCAATAAAAAGGACATGCTGGGTTAAAGAAGCTAGGTATTAAATACCATACATCGTGCCATTCCACATACCTGAATTATTTTCTAAGGCAAATGTATAGACAGAAATTTTTAGTGACTGTTTAAGGAATGGGACTGGGAATAGTTAAGAATCAATGATATCTCAACTTAAATAAAACTAAAGTGTAAGTATAGATAACATTGAGACAAATGACAAAAATTAAAGACAGGTGAGAATGAGGAACAACTGAAACTCTCATATACTGGTAAAGGCAGTTTTACTCCCCAAAGATCTACTCTGAAAGAACTACTATTTATGAACAGAAGGAAACAACAAATCTACAGTAGCAATCTAGTCTGTTACACAGAGAAATAACAAATGATTTATGCAACTGGATGCACCACAAAAATACTATGCTACAAAAATGCTTCCACATGACTATGCATTGCATGACTCCACTTGCATGTTCTCTAAAGCAGCGAAAGCAGAAAAAGTCTTTAAATTATGCCTCCCCCTAGAAAGAATGAGGTAAAAAGTAATTCATCACCCAAAATTGAACAAAATAATCAGCAAATCCACAGAGGAACAAAGTCGATGGATAGGGGCTTAACTGGATGGGAGAAGTAGAGTGCCTAATGGACAGACCCAGGCCTTGCTCTCCGAATTCCACATGATGCACACTTTCTAAATTGAATAGGGATCATTGTTACAAAGCTTTGTGACTTTGATAAAAAGTCATCGGTTGTAAATTTTAATTTTACACTATGTAAACATCTTAAGTTTTTAAAATGAAAGTGCGAAAAAAATCCCAAAACTCTGAAAACAAAGGAAATACAAGAACGAAGCAGAAATGAAAGTTGACCTAAAACATCCATTGGAACTAACAATGCCAACAGACAAACAACCTGTGAAGACTGGAAGAAAATGAGAATTAATGGAAGGGGACTGCTGGATAGTGCAGTTGTTTTGCACTGGGCTGCCGCTCAAAACCACCAGCAAATCCATAGCAGTGAGTCAGGTTTATCTGGAGGACTCCGTGGAAGACAGACAAGGATTTCTACTTGCGCCAAGAGTTACAGTACCAAAAATCCACAGAAGTTCTGTTTCTAAAGTGTCATCATGAGTCAGAATCAAGTTGATGACATTGAGTTTGGTTTTTCATGAGGAAATTTCAGCATACTTTAAGTATAAATAAAAACAAAGCACGAGATAAAAACAATGTATAGTGTATACTCGAGTATAAGCCAAAATGAGTATCAGCTGAGGCACCTAACGTTACCACAAAAAAACCTGCATATAAAATATGTGCTGGGGCTGAGCCCCGGTGGAGTAGTGGTTGTGCGCGGGACTGCGGCCCACTGGGACGGAGGTTCAATTCCAGCGTGGGGCTGGGCCTCCTACTCCCACCACCGGAGAGCAGTGATTGCCCCCCGACCCCAAAAAAGTGCTGAAAATAGCTGGCTTATGCACAAGTATAGAAGGTAATTCAAGAAAATTCACTCGAATGTTTTCTTGTAAATCTGTAAAATTTACGTAAGATAGTAGTAGGGTCAGATGCTTTCAAATGAATAGGGATACTTACTTTACTGGGTAACAACGTGAGGAAAGGTTATGTTTGGTCTGACAATGACAAGAAGACAATGTTTTTGAACTGACTGCAGTGGTGATTGCACCACTTCTTATGACCCAAGTACTGAGTTACATGTGAATTATATGCCAACAAAAGTAATCTTTTTTTTTTTCTTGGCGTCACTGCCCTCTGGTGGTCATGGGAGCTACCCAGAACTGCTGCTGAGCGCTGCTGCTGGATTTGAACGGCCAAGCCTGCAGGCAGCAGTCCCGCACTCAACCACTTACGCCACCGGGGCTCAGCCCAAAACTCATCTTTTAATGTACATGCATGTATGTGTACACACACACATATCCCATTAGGACACACAATTTATATCCCTCTAGGAAGTCTGGTGGCACAATGGTTGAAGCAAATGGCTGGCTTCTGAACTAGAAGTTACTCAAACCCACCAGATGCTCTGAAGTCAGATAGGGTGCACCTGCGTGTGTAAAGATGGGGTGGAAACACTAAGGGGCAGTGTTCCTGAATCAGTGCTGCTGAAT
Source organism: Nesogale talazaci (assembly GCA_004026705.1). Taxonomy (NCBI): domain Eukaryota; kingdom Metazoa; phylum Chordata; class Mammalia; order Afrosoricida; family Tenrecidae; genus Nesogale; species Nesogale talazaci. Next base: position 3,567 of record PVJH01023399.1, on the reverse strand, counting down.
CAGACTCAACTCTCTGGCAGTGGGTTTAATTAAGTTGGAATGTTCCCATAAAAGGGTCTGCAATAAACTCATAGAAAATAGAATTTAGGCTCCTCCTGGGGGACAGACAATAGAGAAACGGTGAAGGGAGACACTGGGTAGTCTGAAAGATGACAAAGTAATAATTCATAAATTATCAAGGGTTTGTGAGAGAGGAATGGGGAGGGAGGAGAAATAATGAAGAGCTGATACCAAGGGCTCAAGTAGAAAATGTTTTGAAAAGGATAGCAACAAATGTACACATGTGCTTGACACACTGGATGTTTTATGTATGGATTGTGTTAACAATTGTATGAACACTCAATAAAATGCTTTTAATAAAAGTTATTAAAGTCTCGGAAACCCAAAGAGGCAGCAGTGCACTCTGGCTTATGGGATCACTGTCAGTCGGAATAGACTCCAAAAACAGTGAGTTGGGTTTGGTTTTTGAGGCTGTGATAAAGAAGTATGACACAAAACAACCAAACTCACTGTCATGGAATCGGTGCAAAAAAAAAAGAAAAGAATTGCATGAACCCCTCCCCCCCCCCCATAAGATGATCTTAAAAAGAGAATTTAGGGATACAGCAGTTTAAGACATGAAAATAATAGTAAAAAATCATTACCAAGGGTCCACAAGGGTGGGAAGGGGAAAAGGAGCTGATAAGGGCTCAAGGAGAAAGAGAAGGTTCAGAAAATGACGATGCAAACATATGTACAAGCTAGCTTGATATAATTGATCTATGGATTATGATAATACCTCTAAGAGCCCCAACAAAATGCCTTTTTATAAAACAGAAATTAAAGATGATAGTATTCTCTCACAAACTTTTGGAGCCCCTCCCCCCCACCCATACATCCAGCAGGATGTGGCCTGTGCACACACCCCTATTACATATGTATGGATACATAATAGGAGTCTATGTACACAAAAATTCACATTTTCCTTCAATCTTTTAAAGCTATTTGTCAATTGACTGACAATGTAGATACAGTACAAATGGCCCCCAAAAAAGCAAAAAGGCAATTAAGATATTCTGTTTTCAGTTTTTGAAACATGTGATCATTCAAAGACTCTTAACTAGTTCTCATATTCAAGTAGTATAATGTGCTATGTACTCTCAGTAACACCCCCAACAACACGCGAAATCAGGGCTGCTTATTAACAATTACAATGACAGCTGCTAGGCAACAATACATGAATTTCACTTCTTCAACAAGCTTAGGTCACACTTCCCCACACAAGCTCTTGGTTCTGGTTCATTTCTACCAGTCAAGATTACAACCAAAGGATGTCTTACACATCCACCACTAACCAGCCTAACCCAGCAGGAGGGACAATTTTAGGATCTCCAAAGGAGCCGGTGCCCACCACTTCAACTCAAGAGCATTTTGCCCAAGGTTTTCTAAACTAGCAATAAGAATATATATGTAAAAAATGACAACTTCTTGGAATATTCAACTTAATATAATGAAGCATTACAATTCATCAACAGAAAACATTAATCCACAATATTAATATAACCCAATCTTTACCCACAAAAAGTACATGTAAATATTCAGGGTCCTGAATTTCTTCCTACAGATCTGAAATTATCATTCATTAATTAGGCTGGAGTAAGTAAAGACAAAAAAAAATTCAGTCAGGATTATAATGAAAAAAAACACATGATGACCAAGTGCTTCACACGATGGACAGACGGAGGGATGGGTGGGATTGTGCTAAGAATTGTACAAGCCCCCAGTAAAATGATTTTTTTAATCACATTATGAATACAGTTACCTATTCATGGTTCCAGATACATCAACATCATTCATAAAACATTCGATGTTCATAGGCAGGTCAGATGCATTTGCACTCATCAATTTCTTGAGTTTCTCACACTCCTGAGACAGTCGTAACAACGCACGGATTTTGGACTTTATGTCTAGCTTGTATTTCTTCCCAAATTCTTCACAGAAGTGATTTACTAACACCTCATCGAATTTTCTGCCTCCCAGTGTTGTGTCAAATGCACTGGCCAGAACCTTAGGAAAAAGTACGACAATTAATTCAGTAACTAATCGAGGAAATATTTTACCATTATGTAGATTTTAACTGATAAATGGCTAACTTTTTCTAACCAAGAGAACAGTGGTTTTTTTTGCTTCTTTTTTGAAAAGCCACATACCTATGACATGTTATCTTTGCTTTAAACACACTGAAAATTGACATTGTAATTTCCAGTTTAAAGAAAAGGCTGCCAATCTAGCCAAAATCAGGAAATTAGCAGAATATAAAGCTAGCAAGCCTGTCAGAAGAGAATTCAAAAGCAGAACTCCTAAATCCAAAAAAGTTTTTTACCTGCCCCTAACCCAAACAACAAATACATCTGAAAAATGTATTTTCAAGCATGTATGTTGCTGGTAAATGCTCCTGGATTAATTCTGACACCTAGAACCTTACGTACAACAGACTAACTGGCCCATCTTCCACAATCACGCCAGAGCACACGAGTGCAACTCATCTCCTCAAGGGGCTTCACACGAGTGCAACTCATCTCCTCAAGGGGCTTTTTGCAGACAATGAATTTAACCAGTGTCCTCCTTCATGGATTGGTCTCTCCTAACGGCACATCCAAAGCTACAAAATCAAAATACCATACTCCTAGCAGGTATCATTCAACTACTATTTTTGAAATATACAGGCTAGATTTTCTGGCAGACTATGGTGTATGCAAATAATCTTTGCAAATATGATAATCCAAAGACATCAATTTCATTGTCCAGCTTCACATACATGAAGAAACTGAAAAAACCGCAGTCAAGAAAGGCTAAGTCCTTACAGCGAAATCTGTCCTTCGGGTTTTTAAAGAGGCAAGCCTGCAAATCTGTCCAATGCAATACATCATTGTGATCTCTTGACTGCGGTTTTTATGGGTGGGGACAGTACTTATTAGTGAAATGAATTACTTGACCGGTATTTCATCATGTTGCAATACACGATGGTATTTATATTTATATTTATAAGGATTTTGGCTTTACATTAATCGAGGTATACTAATCCACAATGAAAGCTGTAGTCTTGGTTCTTCACCATTAAGTGCTGTAAATTTTCTTTGCTTAAAGTTGGGTCATCTGCGAGTAGGCTTCCTCCAATCCTAACAGAACCTTCTTTTTCAGAGTTCAACTTCAACTTCTTGCTAAGATATGTGTAGTAAAAGAATCCCTGATGCACCTCTCTCCTGGATTTTAAACTACTAGAGTACCCGGCTAAGCAGCTCTGGTGGTGATGTGGATAGGAGTTAGGATGCGAACTACAAGGTCAGCAATTTGATGTGGTTCTTTTTTTTTTTGGGGGGGGGGGGCATCCCTGCTCTCCGGTGGTGGGAGTAAGAGGCCCAGCCCCACTGCTGGAATTGAACCTCCATCCCAGTGGGTCGCAGTCCTGCGCACAACCACTACGCCACCGGGGCTCAGCCCACAAGGTCAGCAATTTGAAACCACCCGTTCCTTGAGACAAAGAGAAGAGTCTCTAATCCCGTAGAGAAAGAAGCATCTGGAAACCCA